>JAHZMV010002302.1:0-17951 GCA_027743765.1 Coecobrya sp. COE2 | reverse complement strand
CTCCCACAATACAGGCCAAGAAACAAATAATGATGATGAGCTTGGTGTTCATTTTGAATGTTCAACTTGGAAAGATCTTTTTAAAATCAACGTAATGATGGGAAGGTCGAAGATGTGGAACGTATATGGGGAACGTTTGTTAATTGTCTCCGTTTTTATACAAACGATGGTCCGTGGTTGCGGTTAATTAAGAATCTTTTCCAAGTTACGATTATGCTTCTTGAGATTTAGGAAAGTCATTAGCATACTTGATGCATTTCTTCCGTGTCCAAATCTTTGTAACAGCAAATAATATTTGTATGCCACGGGCTCAATTCTCTATTAATATACCCTCTGATCACTTAATTACGTATGCTCTTGTGATGATAACGAAATGGGGTCTCACTGCGCATTTACCTATTTTCAGAGGTGGCCGTTCAAACATGTCCAAGCAATTCCAAATTAAAATTGCAGTGTTTGGTTGTAACCAGTTAAATAATTGCAGTAGCAAAATGTCTTTAAATCATCATTATGCTCTTATCGATATTTCTGGAATTTCCCGACACCATATACGCAGGTATAAACCATAAATTGATATCTAAAAATAATCCTTTCTGGCATCTAGTGTAATTATTTGTACTGGAAGACCTAACTATTAAATTAAATTAAAATTGTTCTTGCTGTATGTGTCCATTTATTATTTCACTTTTCAAAATATGAGCAAGTGTTTGATTGGTATTCTATTTGTACGGATATATTCCTCTTTTTCGTGGCTAAATAATAAGCAAGTCCAGTCTCAGTTTGACATTAATTAGTGTACAAAAGTAGGAAAGCTCAATATTGGTAATAAAAGATTTGTAAAAGTTTGGATTACTTTTCAAAGTAACAACGATAAGAAAATACCATTAAGAAATTATTTCAGCGTCAGCATTTTAATTACTGGCTACGACAAAATCCTTTTTACCTGTCACTGAGCACTAATTTCCCCAAACCTCATTAAGGAAACAATGTGTTATTAATGGTATTCGTTGTGATGAATAATACATTTTCTGAAATTAGTGTTTGTTTTATTTAAATATTGATTTCGACTGGATCTGACATATATGCATATTTCAAATTTTAAGGATTTCCTCATGCTTCGCATTTGCCTCCCAATGTTTACGACGGCAATCAGGTTTTCTCAAACCAATAAGGAGGGTTTCATAATTGCCATTCCAAACTTGCCTCATCATAAAATTTTAAATTTGACTGATACAACTGCACCGATATTGCGTTATTTTTTATTAACCATCCTATAGTTCTGATTTTATTATAACCTCGTGCCAACATAAATCGAATATATATTATAGAGGACTCAAAGCTGTATTCAATAGAGAATACAACAAGCCAAACCTTTTCAGAATATAGTAAAATCTGCATGGCATAAATGCATTTTAAAGATTAAAAATTTATTGTTGTGTGAAGACCCTCTTCATGAATGTATAAGTTTATTATGTCACGTAGACATTCTACAGAAACTGCCAAACTTAACATAAATTCAATGCATTACGGCTTTAATAGGTGCGGCGTCTTTGGTGTACACATAAATACTTTCTGACATAGACTTACTGAATAGTATTAAAAAGGATCTGTTAATACATAAACAAGTTAAAATATAATGTAATTAATTCAACCTACATGTGTTCAGTTGCCCCACAGGGGAATATTCCGAGCAGTAATTTCAGGTACTTTCAAGCATTCTTTCCGTCCGTCGTCGTTCTGCATAGAAAACTATAATAATGCATCAGAGTTTGTATCCTACAATTCGTAGTCGTAGCGTTCAAGTTTTTGCTCGATACATGTTACATGATTGTTACATGTCATTCTCACAACCAAAAAGAGGCTAGCATGAAATTGTGTATGTGTCTTTTTAAAAAGAACAACAATATTGGATAATTAGATTCAGGTTTATCCTCCTACAGGGGGTCAGTAAAAGTGAAGAAAGTCGGACGGAGTAAATTAAGTGCAATCAAAAGGAAAAAAGTGATGATCCAGACCAATCCAATTTATATAACTTATCGTTCCTTCTTGTAATTGTTCAGTCCATAAAATTCTCAGTTTTGTCATAAAACCCTCATAGTGTATATCGTTTGAGCTTGTCATACTCAAAACCAAAAAGAGGCTAGCATGAAATTGTGTATGTGTCTTTTTAAAAAGAACAACAATATTGGATAATTCTTCAGGTTCAGGTTTATCCTTCTACAGGGGGGCAGTAAAAATGAAGAAAGTCGGACGGAGTAAATTAAGTGCAATCAAAAGGAAAAAAAGTGATGATCCAGGCCAATCCAATTTATATAACTTATCGTTCCTTCTTGTAATTGTTCAGTCCATAAAATTCTCAGTTTTGTCATAAAACCCTCATAGTGTATATCGTTTGAGCAGTGAGCTATGCATTGTAGAATGACCAATCTGTGAAAACAAATGGAATATACAGATATAACTTTATTATCAAAGCTACCTCAATTTCCTAGGTGACGCAGAAGGCAATAGATTACCCAATATCGCCAAGAAGTTTATATCATACGCCGCTCATTTTGATTGATATACTCTGTTGCATTCTTGCTTTTATAAAGATGGGTTGAAATGACACCATTTTTTTCATGTAGTATTTCAACAGTTTAATATTGTTTTGTAATGTGACATTAAGCGATTGTATCAATTATACCTGAAATTTAGTCAATTTAGTTGCAGTCCTACTTTAACGTGTTTATTTTCAAGGCGCATATGAATAGACAAAAAATATTTCTTGATATAAAGGACTTGCGTTTGTTCTTTTTTTCAAACAAAATAATTTTGCTATTTATTTTAAATTTAAAATAATGTCACCTGAAGTATGTATATATAATTTGAGTTAGTTACTTGTTTAATATTTCAACTTAAATATTTATTCCACATGTTTATGCAAAAATTTAATTGCCATTAATTATGAATTGGAAATAAATTACTTAATAAAGAGATTGATTTGCATACAACAAAAACTCAATTAATTTAAGACAATGAATTAACTTGATGACAAAATTGTTGGGAGTATTATCGAGATGCTTAAAATACAGAATAATTAACTAAACACACTCAAGATATTGTGAATAATTTAATTACATGAAACAACTTCTTTGCAAGTTTTGAAAAAAAATCGTAATGAGTAAATGGACAAAATAGTTTTAAAATACATTTTCATAGTTCCTTATTCTCATGAAGTCATTTCTAAATTATGTTTTAAACATCTCAGTGAAACTCAGAAAAACGTTTTATATTGCTTACTACGAAAAATATATGCAAATGAATAAAAAACAAAAGTTCGCGAAAAAATTATGATACTCGATTGAATTATTCTTTAAACATCTCAGTGAAACTCAGAAAAACGTTTTATATTGCTTACTACGAAAAATATATGCAAATGAATAAAAAACAAAAGTTCGCGAAAAAATTATGATACTCGATTAAATTATTCCATAGTTTACTAAATGTCGCATTCAGCATTTTGTCAATCAGCAAATGACTGACAGCGTGATAGCGTTCTATTCATATTTTAAGTAGAAAATATTAATATCCAAATAAATGATTAACAATATGCTACAAATGTCTCACAAACCCATATTTTAACACAAAAAATCAATATGAACAGAAAACAATAATACCTAATATTTCGTTTAAACGTAATACGTTTCTATACAGTGTTTACAAAAACCATTCTGGTTTGACAATAAACAATTTATTAAGGATTGTAAGATTGTCTTCAATACACGCTTAGTTCATTGGGCATATATATAGCAGATTGGAATATCAAGTAACTTAATGATCCTGCTAAAGCTAGTTACAAAACTGCTGCAGGTTTAAGAAATAGAGAAGAATAAAATTAAAACAAGCTATCAAACCGTTAGTGCTTGATTATGGAATATTAGTTCCTCTCCCTGATGGAATAAGTATGGTTAACAGTAACAAAGGAAAAGATTTTCAAAATATGATAATCTGTTATACATACGAACTTATTTCCACAACCAACTTTAATCATTTGAATAAAATTAACTTTAAATTAAAGATACTCTTATTATTTAGTTAGTTTAAAATATATACAATTTCCAAGTCTGATGGCGATCATCAATTATAAAAAATTTCTAACATCTGCTCAAGCTGAAGTTATACTTGTGTAATTTAACTTAGAGTCAACCGAGCCTTCACCTGTCCAATTAATGTCACCTTGTTATAATATGTAAACATCATATGAAACAATTGTATTTGAACAAAACAAAAAATCATGAACAGCACATGGTACGTACTCTAATTACTTTTTGTTCTTTTCATTAACACCTTCTTCATTAGTCTATAAATTTCTGGAGGATCATGAGTCTTAAAAATATCTTAATAACTAACAGTTATTTTTCCAAAATATTTTATATCTTTAACGTAATACATTAGATTACTCCTTTGTCATAAAAGCAGGAAGACAACTACTAAGAGTCGTTCAAGAACTATGCTTTTTTATTCTGTTTGAATGTTTGATATACTAAGTGACGGTGGATTTATTCAAGACGGGACCATTTTTTGTATTATTGTACATGCATGTGTTTTTAGAGATGTTGCACTTTTAAAACGTCGTTGACATTGTTTGCATTTAAACGGTTTCTCGCAAGTATGTACCCGTATATGGTCTAATAGTTCCGTTGATGTAACAAAGCAATTTTGACAAATTTCACACCGAAATGGCTTAATCCCAAGATGTCGTTTCTTGTGTTTCTGAAGAGTGTTATTAGCAGCAAATGAACTTTCACAAATATTGCATTTATGCGGTTTTTCCCTGGTGTGGATGCTGATATGTTTCTCAAGCTTCCCTTTATCATTGAAACTTTTATTACACATGATACAAGTATGACATTTATCTTCCCTAATATGCAGAAACCTGACATGCGTTTTCATACTACCTTTGTCTTGAAACGATTTATTGCATACTGTGCACGTGAATTGCATGGCTGAACTATGACGTAGCACATGTGTCTCTAGTATAGTCTTTGTTTTGAACGATTTGTCACAAATTGTGCAAGTGTGGGGACGTTCATCGCTGTGGACGCTTAGGTGTCGCTTTTGATCTCCCTTTGTACTAAATTTCTTTCCACATGTGCTGCACTCGTAACATTTCTTCTCCGAGTGTACCTGAGCAATATGGTTTGACAGAGCTGAGTTATCCAAAAATCGTTTATTACATATTGCACACCTGCATGGTTTTTCGCCGATGTGGATCCGTAAGTGACGATTCATATCGCCAACTCTTCCGAAAGCCTTTTCACATAATGCACATTTATAATTCTTCTCCTTTCTATGCACAGTTTGAATGTGTTTTGCTAGATCGTGCTTTAGGCCAAAGGTCTTGCCACAAATTTCACACGAGAATATTTTACTACCTTTGTGGACTCTGTCTATATGACTTTTGAGATATCCCGGCAGGACAAAATCTTTCTTGCAAATCAAGCATGAATGAGATTTGATTCCCGAAGTATCATGTGCATTAATATTATGGTTCAATAACTGTTTTTTGGCACCGTAACAATTACTACATTTTTTACAGTGGAATGGTTTTTCCTTTACATGTGCTCGCAAATGAACGTCAAGTTGGGATTTGTTAGTTTTGTTTGCCCCACAAAATACGCAGACATGCATTTTGGTTGCCATTATTTTTCAAGTAAATTTTATATGGTAGAATTAAACGGCAAACTGGATAAATTAATTAATTGGGTTTTACTATAAAATCGTCGTATTCGTTCTAAATTTAGATGATCCAGATACTTTGAACAATAACAATAACTGAAAAGAACTATTGTTTTTCAGTCATCAGATTGTGACAAATTATTTATATTGTTATTCACCACCATTTCCACTAATGTTATAGATATTCTACTAATCCATAGTGATTGTATTAATCACGATTGTTAATGTAATATTTTAGTCGACTTGATTGTCATTGAATAAATACGGAAATCTTACAGAATGGAAACCATTAGGAAATAATAGGCGTGACAGGCGTTCAATCTGTTAACGTACTGCAACTTTGAGTTAGCTACATCAAATCTTACTTAGTTAAGTGTTTGTAATACGTATGCACTTCAAGGAATATATGTTTCCAGTGCTGAGGCGAAGTTAGATGAATAAATTAGAATAAGTTTTGGCATAATTTATAAGTAGCATTCTACAGTGGCACTGTTGTTTTTCGCTTTACGTTAATCACTCTTTTGTATTGTCTGTGAATAAGTACCAAAAAATTTATCAGGTAATTATGTACAACAAGCAGGTTATTATTCTTTAGCAGACTGCAGTACAAAGTTGTAAATACATTATCAGTTAATAAGGTGCATACAAAATTTGATAAGAAGGTACTAATGCCCTGTTAATATTGTTCAGACTGAAAACCGGGATAGGAAAGACTGACTTTTGTTGCAGACAATAGTGTTTGTGAATGACAAATATGTATTTAAATTAAAACGAGACACGTACAATGTAAATACACCACAGAAACGAAGAAAAGCAATATAATTTTCTACTTAACTGTTCATGTTTGCCGGTTGTTACAGAAATATAACTTTGTCACAAACACAAACCTACGGAATACACTCGATGTAAGACAAACCCATTGATCACATTGGTTACTTTTGTGCTAACCTAAAGTACTACACGTAGGCAACGACGTAGACAAACTTTATTCTGCTGTTTGAGTAAAAAATAGACTTTTAAACAAAGACTTCAAAGAGGATTAAATATTATAGAGGATTCTACGCATGTCACTATATACTTTTAGGTGACGCTTGATAAGGCTTTGGATTGCGAATATTTGTCGCAAATGTTTCGTTCCGGAATGCATTTCAAAATTGTGAATTAAAAAATTGGAGCCAGAATTAAATCGTTTATCACAAATATCACATCTTTGTGCCTTTTCTCCTGTAGTGGCAGATTAAATAAAGTCTGAGTTGACCACCCGTGCCAAAAGCTTTTTCACATAATGAACATTTATAGTTTTTCTCTTTCGTGTGGACAGTTGCAAAGTGTACCTGCGAGTTAGAATTTTGGCGGAAACACTTCCCACAAACTTTACAGCAGAATATTTCCCACCCTCTTTGCACTCTATTGTTATGTTGTTTCAGATATTTTGAAAGGTAAAATTCCTTCTTGCAAATCAAACATTATGCTGTTTCAACTTCGACTTTTAATGCTCCATAAAATTATGGTTAACTAGCTTTCCTCTGCGAGAGAAACACGTGCTACATTTTTTGCAATGGTAAGGTTTTCCTTTAATATGTGATTGGATGTGTTTGGCAAGACATTTTTTGTCGGATTCACAAAAACACACAGAAAGTGGCTTTTGAAGACATAATTTATTACCTCAACTGCTAGGTTCTGCGTCCTGGCGAAAAATAGCTACACAATGTCTATTTGCAGAAAAAACTATAGCTTACACAATTAAATACTAAATTGTTTTCTGGAAAACTATAACGATTACAATGAATTAAAATTGTTAATAGGTTGAATTAGAATAACTGCCATAAATAGTTTGTAATATTATTTGTAAACTATGTGTTCAAATAATGACACATTTGTTATATAATCGACGCTCACTCTGTTGTTAATGATTATGCTTCTCTAACAATGGCGTCGGCCAAGAAAATGCAGCGATTATAAAACTCGCCGTAAAAGCCAACAAAAAAAGTCAAAAGTATATTTAGAGCTTAATCAAATACACCCTATGTAGTATGAACGCTGGCTCTTTCAGCTGGTGATATTATATTTTACTATGAATTCACATGTAGGACTATAAATATCCATGTTCATGTATATATGTAAGAGTATTGTGTTATCCTACCTACAATAGAATAAGTATCTTCAATTGTATAGTGTTTGCAGAAAAAACAAATCAATATCAAATAAGAGACTCTTAACTAGAAAACACTAATTCAGTGAAAACGTTGTTATTAATTTACAAAAATTTATACAATTTATTATGGATTAATGCAATACAGATTTAATGCAGAAATGCTTACAATAAATGAATTAATAGAGAGTTTTTACAGATTTAATTCCATATGAACACAGTTTATTCGATGTGAGTAAAACAAGTCCAAATTTGAATGTTAAGCAAACGGCCAAAATTATTTATTATACTAAAGAAATGCTTACACAATATCAATAAATACATATAGTCAACAGTATCAAAGGCAACGATTTTCAAAATATGGTACGATGTAATTCACACGAACTTGCTTCCACAATCATTTTTAATCGATTGAATAAAAATTAATTTTAAATTACAGAACCCTCGTAATATTTAGTTTAAGATATATACATTATACACGTCTGATGGCGTCCATCAATCATAAAACGTTTCTAAGATCTTCCCGGTTGTTTTTTATGTTTTTCCTATGAATTAAATTTCTTCAATGCAATTGAACTTAATATTACTTTTTCAATCTTCTTCCATTTCATTCTTAAAAGTAGCTAGACAATACCTGAGGTTTGTACAAGAACTATGTTGTTATTTGTTTGAAAAATATATTAACTTACAGGGGATTCATTCAAGACTGGAGCATTTTTTGTAATGTTACACATCTATGTGTTTTCAGAGATGCTTTAAGCTTGAACCTGAGTAGACATTGTTTACATTTGAATGGTTTCTCGCAAGTATGTACCCGTATATGGGCTGATAGTTCCATTGATGTAACGAAGCAATTTTGACAAATTTCACACCGAAATGGCTTAATCCCAAGGTGACGTTTCATCAAGCATCCCTTTATCATTGAAACTTTTATTACACATGATACAAGTATGACATTTATCTTCCCTAATATGTAGAAACCTCAAATGCCTTTTCATACCACCTTTGTGTCTAAACGATTTATCGCATATTGTGCACGTGAATAACCGGGCTGAACTATGACGTAGCAAATGTGTCCCAAGTATAGTCTTTGTTTTGAACGATTTGTCACAAATTCTGCAAGTATGGGGACGTTCATCGCTGTGAACGCTTAGGTGTTTCTTCTGACTTGCCTTTCTACTAAATTTCTTTCCACAAATGCTGCACTCGTTGCATTTCTTCTCAGAGTGAACCTGAGCAAGATGTGCGGACAAACCTGAGTTAACCAAAAATCGTTTGTTGCATATTGTACACCTGAATGGCTTTTCGCCGGTGTGTCTTCGTAAGTGATTTCTCATATCACCAACTCTTCCGAAAGCTTTTTCACACAACAGGCATTTATAATTCTTCTCCTTTCTATGTACAGTTTGAATATGTTTCTCTAGGCCTTCTATTAGGCGTAGTGTTTTCCCACAAATTTCACACGAGAATGTCCTTCTCTCTTTGAAAATTCTGTCGTTATGTTTTTTGAGATATGCCGACAGGACAAAATCTTTCTTGCAAATCAAACATGAATAAGATTTGATTCCTGAAGTATCATGCACACTAGTATTGTGGTTCAATAACTGTTTTTGACACTAGCAATTACTACATTTTTTACAGTGGAAAGGTTTTTCGTTTACATGTGCTCGCAAATGGGCCTCAAGTTGAGATTTGCCAGTTTTGGTTGCCTCACAAAATATACAGACATGCAATTTGTTAGCCACTATCTTTTAAGTAAATTATATACGGTACATTTAAACGATAAACTGAAGAAACTAATGTTGACTTTTACGAGAAAACAAAAGTAATAACTGGGGAGAACTACGCTTTTTCAGTCATCAGATGTTGGAAAATTAGCTTTATTATTATTCACGAACCATTTCCACTAATTAAAAATTTATTTAACTAATCCATGATAATTGTATTAATCACAGTTATTAACATAATATTTTTGTCGACTGGTTTTTGTATTCAAGAAAACGCAGAAATCATACACAATGTGAACTATTAGGAAGTAATAATGTACTGCTACTTTTAATTAGCCACACCAATGCTTCCCTATTTGTGTCTGTGTTTCAAGTTTATGCACACTTCGAGGAATATGTGAGTTCGGCGTAGAAGTGAAACAAAATGAAAAAAATATAGAATACTTTTGAAAATTATTTTTTAATTACATTCTGCAAGATGACTGAACAATTCTTTAATTTACGTTAACCACTCTTGTAGTTAAGTATCAAAACATTTATCAGGCAATAAAATACAATAAACAAATTATTCTTCTTAATCCTGTTGCAAAAGACTGTTATAAATACATTAGTAATTTACAAGATATACTACTCGGTATAAAGATATTGCCTTTCAGTTGACTGCTGTAGATTTTAAAACTGTACCCACCCATCGGCCTTATTGTACCCGCATTAAGGTAATTCGCTTTGTGAATAATTTAGGTCTGAGTTCGTTGAATTTTCGTGATACAAATATTTACTTTTATTTACAACTAATGATATTTGGGTAAATGTATATCCTTCCGGATATTTCTAAGCTCACTTAATGCCATTTATAGTACATTTGTTAACAATAAAATTAGGAAATGACATGAAACACATAGACCAACTAAGTTTCTAATATATATATATTTCAAAATATCAGATCATATTAACAGTGCTTCCTAGGTCATATTTTCTAAAACAGACGATTAAAAGATTTAAAATCAAACTTTCTATTATACTTTCAGTGCAGTTGTATTACATCGTTTTGTTTCAATTTACATGTGCATTAATTAGGATGGAATATAATAAGGGGTTGGCTTAGTCTGTAGGGGAGTTATGATAGGGGAAACGGATTGGTTTAGTCAGAAGAATGATTACGCAGGCGGAAGCTGATTGATTATTTCAGCAGGGGGGATTAAAACGGTTAAACGTTCGCTTTTGGGTGGAATTAAACACGGGGAAAGTGAGCGACGGACATTATTAACGACCTAGATCCGTCAAATTGTTTTAATTTCAAAGAAGGGGTAACAAACTAATTTAGTGATGAACAAGAAACAGGAACGGTCAATGCACAAATGCGTTACAACACAATTGTTAGTGTTTTAATGAGTGTGCAATTATTGAGGGGCATGCATTGAGTGTGCACCATTTTGTTTGCTAGTATATCTATCAAGTGTTAAAATGACTTGAACCAGGTTAGTTAAATCAAATTGTAAATCCTTTGGTTGCACTCAAATAGTTTGCCGAAACAGCTGTGTTATAAAGAATGTCTATTTTAAAATAAAAAAAAATCATTTCCAAACTGCGGCCACTTGAAATAGTGCATAACTACCAACCAGGCTTCTGCAAAGTTATTTAGGACCAATCATTCAAATTTATTAAACCATTGAGACATCAGGTTCACCCGAATTTTATAAAACATGTTCATAAGCCAGGTGTGTTTATGGATTGAAGGTTTTTGTTGCAAAACTCGCGATGTCCTATTAACTTCTAATGGCATATGGTTAACGCCGATTGAGTTTAGTTGGTATGATCCTAAAAATTCAAATGTGATATACATCATACCTGCTTCAAAGCAAAAAACCCAAGTAACCACGGAATAATATATTCAAGCATTTAAATTCTTAAAATGATATTTTAAATATCTGGAAATATATTACTTCCCCAGAAAGTAATTAATTAACACTCGGGATGAAAAATAATTTCCCAAGAAAATAATTCATTTTAAGAAACTAATTATACCCCTAAAATAGTTTATTACTGACAGAGAATTATTTAAAATTCAACTTAAGAAACTATTATTTTTTGCATTAACTATAGCATGCCAACATTAGATATCCCATTACCCAGCCACTGCAAAAGAAAAATTTCATACTTCAAAACTAATTGCTTTTGAAATATGCCCAACCAATCAATAAAAAGTTAAGTAGAGAAAGACGAATACAAAATTGTATAGTCATGATAAGAAGTTTTAGACGTTGTCGTTAGCTTTTGGATATCCTCTTAGAACCACAGCTTATAATTTTCAGCTAAAGTACAGTCCCCATTAAATAACTGGTCTCAGGTTTTTAAGAGATACCGATGTGGCATACATTTTTTTAGCATCTAGTAAAATAAGCTTTCTCTTAAACTAGAATGTATTTAAGTAGACTTAATTTAGCTACGGTTATACTTATGATAAGCGTCTATGGACGAAAATTAGCCTTTGGTGACCCAGCCGTTCCTGAAATNTTTAGCTACGGTTATACTTATGATAAGCGTCTATGGACGAAAATTAGCCTTTGGTGACCCAGCCGTTCCTGAAATTGCATTCTACTATCCGTTACACAGTAACCACACATACTTGCATAAATTCTCCCAAAAATTCCGTTCACAATTTAATATAAAAAAGCCAGAATATACTTTGGAAGATACAAACTATGACGAAATCTTGAAAGATATTATTGGCACTGAGAATAGTTGGCTTGTGCATGTCACAAACTTCTTACAGGTAGATGTCAAAATTACAATTCTTCCAGTGATAATTCGCTATCTAATTCCAGTTATCAAAGTACAGCCCTACGTTACAGGTTCCTATCATCTACATAACGGGTACTTTATTAATAATAAATCAAGAGATTAATTTGCTAAAAATATTTGTTGTATATTATGTGATGTTTTTTACTTTATTTCGTTAGCATTCGTGCACAATGGTTGGAGTACTTAGATTGGTTAGTAGAAGGAAATGGTCAGATAAATAAATTATCTACTAACAAGAAAACACATGGGACTAAGTGCAACTTATCAAGGTTCTTTGCAAATTTCCAGTCCCACAAAAGGAAAATGTGTTCGGATACGTCGTGAAGACTTCAGCGCTAAGATAAAACCCTGGAATTACGAACTGAAAATTGGAGTATATCCTGCATTATATTTGCTTTCAAAAAAGCATTTTCATGCGGAATTGAAGGTGCATGATATGGACTATCCACGGATTTGGTACACAAAGGATTACGAAGATGCTAGTTCACTTATATACCCAACAAATACCATTATAAATCTTATTTTAGTCAAACAGAATTCAGTAAAGCAAATTCTAGAAAATAGTTATGAGGCCACAGTTCGTGTAGCATCACCTATGCACACAGGAAGAGTAGAAAACGAAATATTGTATCTCTACAGCAGCAACGAATTACGATTAATAGATAACCAAATAGATTTGAAGCCAACAGAAATGACATATTTCATTTTATCAAACACCGTCAATATGATCACCGCTGAGTATAAACTGGTAGACAATTCCGATTGTCAAACATATACTACAACTTCAGTAAGATCGTTTTTCTTTTACGATCCTAAAGGGCTGGCGAAACTGCGTACTTATTTGTGGCTGTCAGTTTTTGAAAATTATACCATTTTTAAGCGAATGAGATATAGCATGGACAAGTATAGTTTCTTCTGTATAAACGATAAAGTTTTGAGTGAAACACAAATACGCCACTTGCCGATTGAGGATCTCCCGCAAGTTAGTAGATACATAATCCCAAGTCATTTCATGCATGTCGAACAAGGAACAGGAACAATGGTAAATCTTTGGGACGGTCTTCGTTTCATTAGTTGCGGTCACCGGCCAGTTCCGCCGTTACCCTTTTCCGAACTTGTGGGTATTTTTGATATTTATATTTGGATAATTCTGGCAGGTATGATTTGTACAGTATTGTTATTTGTACATCAGTTAGGTTACCAAATAAAACATGGTATTTCCTATGTGAAAGTTTTTCTCGAGCAAGGAGATCCATTCCCCAAGAAATTAGTTGACGGACAGCCACTTTCTATGCTGAATTTATTAATTTTGATAATTGGAATTATAATTTGCAATGCATACAAAAACGTCAATGTTTATTAATATGATTGCCCCAAGGTATCCTAATCCATACCTTACGTTTAGAGAGTTGGTTAATGACAGTTTTACCATTTACACAAGATTACTCGTAAACCAGTTTGATTATATATTTTTCAAATCTAGTCTCAAATTTACTGAAGAATATGGGTGCAGCGATTATGAAACAATATTTAAAATCCAAAAACGTAATCTTTCAACGACTTTTGTATGCAAGCGTGTCAAAAGTAAATTTTACAGTAACCAGAGTCTATTGGTAACCAGGAGTGAGGTTGACGATTATAAACAAATGTTGGAAATGAGAAGGAAAATTTACGGTGAGAATATTACAATAATTGGGGAAATAAGCCGTCACTTAAAAATAGACAGCTCATCTGGACTAGGAAAATTTACGGTGAGAATATTACAATAATTGGGAAAATAAGCCGTCACTTAAAAATAGACAGCTCATCTGGACAAAATTTTGTAAATGCAGGAAAGCAATACAGGAATGACAGTTGTATAGACGACAATGCAATTGCAAATAAGCGAGTCTCATTTTACAGAGAGCTTGAACTGAAGAGTTTGTTTAAGACCTTGAATAAATGTGACCAAACTGCTTTGCTTCTACCTTATCACTCTGCTCGAAAGCAGTACATTCGTATGAAGCGAGATGGAGTTGCACAGGTAAATATTGGATCAGAAAAATATTTTGAGACTAGTACTGTGTTGCACATGGTTGGTCTATGGCCACGGTATGTAATGCATCGAATAAAGTTATTGCAATGGGACTCAGGATTATGGAAAAGATGGGATAATATATTGCTTAGTATTGAGCGGTCGAGTGAAAATGAGCGAAAACGGGAAAGACCATTAACTACACCAAATATGCGAGGAAATATACTTGTTATTTTTTCGGTACTGGGTTTCGGATTAGGAATAAGTGGGTTTCTGTTTGTCACAGAATGTTTCCGGTTTCTAGTTCGATTTGGAAAATATCTGGTGGTATTTCTAATTGATTTGCTGAAACAATCGAGAAGGTTGTTTAGAGCATTCTATAGGATATTCAAGGAAACTCTGAAAAATACTTATGGATTGATACTTGAAAGAGCGAAGCAACATTTTAAGTGTTCCTGTTCTTTCCGATTGGAAAAGTGATTACCGAAGATATTTAAGTTTGTAACTATTGATATAGCATATTATAGTGCAAAAGTTTCATTCACTGCAGTACCAAAGTAACTTTACTGTAGGAGGACTCACATTAAACAGCAAACAAATTTAGGGTTGAGTATCCTTTTTAGAGTACGACTCTGTAACGACTTAATAATAATTGTGGAGGCTCCAAGCATGACATTATCTGTTACGGATATGCATGGTATGCATATTAATATTATAGTTATTAATATGTATTAATTATGATATCAAAATGTGTAATAATCTTTTGGGTGTATTTAATATCAGAGGGATATAAGGGTTTTCTGAAACCCTTGCAAAATTGTAATACCGGAAATGAAGCAATTGTTCCCGTTGCTTCATCCAAAAATCAATAAATCCAACAAATGAAATCATCTCAAAATGTTTATGCATATATGAATGTAAAAATATCATAATCACCGTTCTCTTTGGTCTCAAACTTCGTATGGTTTTAGCCACAAACATTTTATATAAAAGCTCAAATGCTAAATATTTCGAGCAAAGTTATTACAAAACTTCAAATTTTATTAAGAAGGACGTATTTGATATTTGCGTAACTTAATAAACATAAACAATAAAAACTGATGTTTTAATATTATTTTAGTTTTAGATGCTGGAAAATTTCAATATTTACGAAGTATAACCCACTACAAAAAGATACTAAATTCAAAGTGTATATCTCAGAATTAAAGAAGACGTTAAATTCCATTTAAAAAAGAATCTTTTGTAAACATTCCCGGACTGATTACGACAACACTTGATAAAGTAGGTCTTTTGCTTTCACTGGATATAATACTTCAATATTGTTACATATGCGGCCTAATTTTTCTATACAAATACCATATCGGCAAGTAGCAGCTCAGTATTATTTTGCCATTCCTGTTTTACTTTCTCAAATCAATGAAACTGATTACACGAGCAACCAGGATGTTACCAGTTCCTTATTATGTTCATTTACTAAAATTATTACCACAACCAATTTACAAAAACGGCATTTCTCTCACTTGTTGATTTATGTAGTCAGCAACACGTGGGAGAAGCATTCGATTGTAACAAAAAATTGGCAAACAGACCATTATGATACATCCTCAATTAAGTTGCTGTTCTATTCGTTAAATATTACCTTCAGCATAATATGAATTTCTCAGGCATCACGAGTCTTTAAAATATATTAATCATTGTAAGTTATTTCTTAGTGCTTTCAGATTTCTTTTACTTCTTAAATGCAATGAATTTAATTATTACTTATAGAACATGTGATAAAAAGTTTGTTGAGAACCCTTGACGAATTTTGTTTAATCGATAAACCCATTAATTCTAAACGGGATAATTTTGTTGTAATTTTGTACATGCATGTGCTTTTATAGACAGCGCAACTTTGAACCTACGTCCACAATATTTACATTTAAATGGTTTCTCGAAAGTATGTACTCGAACATGGTTTGCTAGTTCCCCTGATGTGGTGTAACATTTTTGACAAATTTCACACCTAAATGGCTTAATCCCGGTGTGACGTTTTATATGATTCCGAAGCGTATGCTGATACGCAAATGAACTTTTACAAATGCTGCATTGATAAGATTTTTCTTGTGTATGAATATGTATGTGTGTTTCAAGTGCGAATTTATTTTGGAAATTCTTATTGCACATTATACAAGCATGATTATTGTACTCCTTATTGTGGACAAACTTAATGTGCCTACTAATTCTAGATTTCCTACTAAACGATTTATCGCAATGATTACAGTTGAATGGTCGTTCTCCTGTATGTGTTAGCATGTTACACTGGAGATTCGCCTTTGTTCTAAATGATTTTTCGCAAATGTTGCATGTGTGAGCACGAATATCACTGCACAGTACACATGTACTTTAAGGTGACGTAGATAGTTGTATCGAATGGAAAACATTTTATCACAAATATTACACACATAGCTTTTAGTTTCCGAATGCAGCCGAGAGTTGTGAACTGACAAACATGAGCCAGAATTAAATCTTTTATTGCAGATTCCACATTGGTATGATTTTTCTCCAATATGACAAAGTAAGTGACTTTTAAGATGACATGATGTACCAAAAGCCTTTTGACATAATGGACATTTATAGCTTCTTTCTTTCATATGAACAATTTTAACGTGTACTTCAAGTTCAACCTTTCGGCGGAGACATTTCTCACATACTTCACAACGAAAGGGTTTTACTTCCATGTGAATTATTTGATGTTGATTTAAGTGCCTTAAAAGATAAAATTTCTTTTCGCAAACCGTACATGCATGGAGTTTCGTCCGAATCTTCTCATGGACCATTATATTATGGTATACTAACCCTTCTTGGCCAGCGTAGCACATGCTGCATTTTTTGCAATGGAAAGCTTTTTCTTGAATATGAGAGCGGATGTGTCTCTCAAGTAAATATTTCTTGGATAGGCTTACATCACAGAAGACACATATGTACTGGTTTGACATCATGACTTTTCAATTCTAATTTCTTTACGGATGATTTTATATACTTTGAAAGATGGATACGGTATGAAGAAAATGTGATGGTAGAATATTGTTTTTGATTTAGATATCAGATTCACATGTGGAAATGTTGCTTAATGAGAAATGGAACACACCAAATATGTTACTCAATTAATTGTAGGAAATATCTTGTGAAGTAATTTATTAACCATCCAATAGTTCTCATTTGATTGTAACTTCACAACAGGCATACAAATTAATTATGTATTATTGGGATTAGAAAACTGCATTCCTTAAGACAAGCGAAAGAGTCGAAACGAATCAATGAAAACAGAATAACACAAATGCATTTTAAAGTTTAATTCAGTATATTGTGTTCCATGAATACGCTCTTTCACTATTTACGTTTGCAGGAAAAAGCTTTCGGTCACGTACGCATTACAGTGTATCTACCGAACTTAAGGATTCATAATTACATATTTTCTAAACAGGCAGATTGAGTGCCTCAGAGCTTTTACATTATCATCATCGAGCTGAAGTTAGCATTGGAGGGATACCTGTTG
>JAHZMV010002301.1:0-12496 GCA_027743765.1 Coecobrya sp. COE2 | reverse complement strand
GAGGAAGATTTTGGAGGGATTTGTTTTGGAGGTCAAGGTTTTTGACAGATGTTGAAGGTTAAATGCTAATGTAGTTAAATTGATTTAAGATGTGGATTGGATGTGTGATTAATTAATGATGTGGTTTATTTTGTGATTTTTCAACAGGTTTGCGGCGTTAATGTGGAGAAATCAAGGAATTACATAAGTAATCTGGGAGGATACGTCATCAAGGGCTAAAAAACGATCACTGTTCCAAGTGCAAATAGTTGATCTGGAAAAAATATAGAAGCAAAATTTGATTTCCTTTAGAAAAAATCCTTTGTAGTCCATCCTTCACTCTTTTAACTTATCTGTCCCGTCCTTAATCAATCCATCATCCTCCCCACCACTGTAATCGTGGATTTAGTCAAAGGAGCGCTGAGCTTACTTCATAATTTTTTTGTGGTACGTTGTAATATTCGTTGTAAAAATCAATGTTCAATATTCTTCTAATGGCGGATGATGCCTATAATGAAAAAAGCCGTGGTTTTAATAATGATGTCGTAAATATTTAAATCAGAAGTTTCCTTTTTTAATTAGTATTGTATTGTACGCACTTGATTATCAAGATTGGAATGTGTTATAACGTTGTTAAATTTCATTATGTATAAATATTCAATCAGTACATATTCGTAAATTCGTGTATCAATGTAATCGATATTCTAAATTCATTCATTTTAAATTCCGTCGTAGTAATTTTTTTTGGTTTTGTATGGAATGCAATATCGTAGTACCTAAAATGTTTTCTTAGAAAGCAAGCACAAATATTTATTTATTCAGTTATTTTGTAAAATGCCCATAAATGTCGTACAATATTAGTCTTAAGTTTAGGCTAATCTTATCGTGATCGTGATCACTTAAGCAAAAGTTAACTGTAACAGCGTTAATGATTGCGTCTTTAAGTTTTCGTCTACTTCTCCACGGCGCTATTGTACATGTTCATGTAGTGTTCATGTTCAATTTGAGAAACCAAAGCTAAGCACATTCCGCAAAACCTAGCAAAAATCAGTAATTTTAAGTTTTAATCTAGTAGTATTTTTCAGTTTAGTGAAGTCTACAGAAGTTAAGACTAAGTCGTAATAAGTGTGCGTCTGTTTATTTGAATCGAATAATTTTATCAGCGCAGATTTTGTTCTCATTATTTACCCTCTAGAATATATATAACTTATGCATGCTCTTCTTGGGGACCATAAGTTAATGCTACAAAATTTATAATCCGTCTTTTTCCGTCTATCTTCTCCTCTCTGTATTTGATATTAAGTTCCCAACTTCATTTTTGTATTTGTGACAGTATCCATATCCGCCCTTGATCAGTAAAGGAGTCAAGGTACAAATACTTCTCATCCAAATCTATCTCTTTTTACTACATACCTAAAAATAATTAATGCACTACTAGATAAACATTTTTATTATTTTATACTAATTTAAATGAAATCCGACTATTTATCTTTGCTGCAGCTATTCCGATACAACTAACTAAACTTACCAGACTAAATAAACTGCTTGTCTGTGGGTGCTTTTTTGGATTCACTACTCACTTATAAAGTAAAAACTTGCTTTAAGCTTTTAATTAGTAAAATTATATACAAAATTTCGTTGTGAAATAGACAGGACAGGGTTTATTATTTAATGCTAGTTGACATCGGTTGTGGTATTTTGTAAAGTAGAAACTACTCCTGTATTCACAGAAACACTCTAATCTTGCGTTATATGGTACTACACACATGCACTTGTCAATTTAATTGCAATTTATAAAAAATACTGTAAATTATTGCAAGGTAAAAGAAAGGTTATTGGTTATTTGGTTATGGTTCGGCTATTACAAAACTGCTGCAGCGTAAACACATCTCTAATTGACAGCAGTAGGTTCCTATGTATAAATACGAATGCACTGTTTCAATAATTATCGATAATATATTTATTTGGACATGAGGACCTTAAATTATTGTTACGTAGTTTTATTGCGTATACACCTACACAGGGTCAGGTTATAGTGCACAATAGTTTGATATTTAATATTATTAACGTAGACATGTTTTTCAACAGTAAAATCTTTACTACTTTATTACGTACCTATTAACTCGGCTGAATATTTAATAATTATTTTGTTATTATTACAATCTTTTTTGACATCAAAGCTTTATTTATATGCTTGTAAGTGGGAGTATATTATGGGTTATCAATAGCTTATCTTGTGTTTTACATATAGATGCCTAGAGGAAAGAGGAAGAAGCAGACTTCGCCCTCGTATGAGCGTAGTCGATCTCGTACTAATTCCGCTGATCATCACCACCATAAAAAACGGAGGCGACATGAGAGCCCCAGTCCTGCTCGCAGCCCTTCGGGTTCAGAGGCTAATCAGTCTGATCGTTCCAGGGAGAGATCTCGTTCCAAACAGAAAAATCACCGATCCTCTACATCATCCGTTGAGTCTTATCGTCGTAAGAAGCCCCATAAAAGGTAAGATATGTTTTAAGTCAGTAATAGCATGATAATTTAATGTAGTTATATCAAGAAAAAGAGAATGCATCGGTCGTTAGTTGACAAAACTCGCGTGATTACACACGCTCCCATTCATCCTGTCAAAAGCATCGGGTAAATTTATATACCAACCAGGTATGTACATGAATTTATAAAACATAGGAAAAACCTACTACCTTGAATTATCATAATTCCTCCCACTTATTATTAAAAATACTTTCACTTGAATGCTAATGTGTATACTGGTAATTACGTGGGACGCCATTAATTTGAGAAATGAATTTTAGTTTGTAGTGTAATAAGAAGGGAATCAAAAATTGAATGAATAAATAAACAATGATTTATGAAAGTCAATTTCCTATTTAGAGGATGACGGATATGCGCAACAGCCAATGTCACTGTCATTGCCAGTAAATGCACAAAATGACATATGCAGTTGGAATGCAATTTGCATCCTTCCTAACGATTCCTCTGCAGTGTTATGTGATGCAAGAATGTGCAAGTGATATAAATCAAGCAAAAATCTTCTCAAGGTAAATTGGTGATTCACTCTCAAAGAACAAAAATAACAGCTTTTTATTATTATTAATATTATTAAGATTGATAGGAGTTAGTTATTCCGTGCAATATGAATGATTGACGCCGTCTGTAAATGGATCTCATTCAGTGCTCAAGTGTACCTACTCATTTTTGTACAAAAATAGAGACAATGCTGTAATGTATTTTTGCTTCAGGACATTTTTTTGATGATCCACGTCGGAAATGCATTGACAATAATTTTTTTATGCATACCTTTTCATTTTACTAAAAAAATATATACTTTGTTGGTTTTAATATAGTTAAAATGATGATGACGCCTGTTTACTGTCAAGATGTTCTAGAGTCTTTGTCAACTCGTCATCAGCATCTGTCGCGCTCTCTCTGCATCCTCAGTCTTCTACGATAGCATATGAACGATTAAAAGATCTTATCTTTTCTTTCATTGCTATCTTATTTTCGGTAGGTGTTAATATCACTACTTGTATGATCACACACAACAATGCCTAATTTCAATGTATGATTACAATTACAACCAACATCCAATTGTTTACTCTCGTAACTTCTTTATATGCGATGGTGCTGCAGGTGCAGCTAAAAGCAGACCGTAACAAAAAAAGAGTATTATTTGTTTTTATTTATGATTATTATGATTATTGTGATATTTACAAACTTACTACACTAATTTTGAACATGGCCGTTTTTTACGTAAGGAAGCGTTATAAGAAGAGGAGTTTTTAGTAATCAAACTTTTTGTCTTTTCCTTATAGAGCCAGAGTTGGGGTACTCGATCACTGGTTTCCGCAAACCTAGTCATAAGAACATGTGCATACATGCCTACGTGTAGTTTTATTTTTATTTTTTTAATGTTTACAATTCAGTTGTCAGTTTGAAACGTAGAATGAAAAATATGGCAATGTAAGACCTTTCTAAAAAAAATTGTAAGAAATTCAAGATTCATCGCGAATTTCAAAAGTACTTTGTCATGTAATTGACCTGATATCCTGATTTTATTGTTCAAAATAAAAACGTCCAGATTCCCGAAGCGGAAAGGTTAAGGAAGTCACTTGAAGATATTTGAAGGTTTTTGCTCTCAATACACTAAGTAGTAATTGATGGATTAGTAATTATAGCACATACATTATTTACCCATGTATATATATGTACTTCAAATACGTTTGTTTAGGCAAAACATTTCCTTCCCAAATGTGCATCATTGGGGCCAGCATTACCAAAAATGACTAGTACCGTCTAACGGTTGTCAGTTAAGATTGATTGAACCACCCACACACACAGCAAATAGTAAATAAGAACGTATGTATGCCTATTAGTTTTTAAAGTTTGGCATGAATGGATATGATGAGAATCTGAAGTTGATGAGCGTAGTGATTTTTCTTTTTGACGGGAATTAGCACAGTATTCTGGAACGATTTTACCTTTTATTTGTTTGTACGTGTTTGATATGATGGGGAACGCCACCATGATGATGATGAGGATGATACGTAAAATGATGATGATAATGCATCTTTATAAAATGTTCGCTTTCTGTCGGCTCATGAAAATGTTGTTGGTGTGGTGGTGGTGGACAAATGAGTATTGGTACAATGGCAATAACTATTAATCTAATGTCTATTCTTGCACCACCATCGCTTTTATCACAAGTGTTCATCGCTTTTCTGTTTTGCGTCTTGTGTAGGAACTGATTGTTTTGTGATTGCGGAAATAGAATGATTGATAAGTTTGACACATGTACCAACTACATTCGTACTTTATGCTGTCTGACCTGGTGGATCAAAATGGATTGTTGGTTTTATTGTGGAGATGGGTTCTAATTTGCGTTGTAGTCATTTTTACCACGCTTATAGAAGTTTGCTAACTTTTTATTATAACCTTGATTTGATGCTGATGTGCGGTCCACACCCGTTACTTTACACACATATGCCCACTAATGTCATGTAATTACACAGTTGAAAACATCTGTGATCACTTATTCACGGCATGGGACATGGTGGAGGAGCGTGGGGGTTAATAGTTGAAGATGATGATACTCTGGCGGAACATGGTAAAGTAACGGGCTTGCTGTTTATCCCCATCGTCCTAACGTATCATCCTAAGCTAAAGTTGATTTCTTCTGTATAACCCGTTCATTTAATTGAAGATGATAAGATCAAAATTGATTTCCACTGATCAATTCCTTTCGATAAAGTACAGCAAAAACGGTTCATTGCTAAGCTAATCATTTTGCCTGTGTAGTTGCGTTTAGCTCAAACTATGCTTCCTGCTTCCGATCTAATCCATTATATATGTATGTATGTTTGCTAATTAAAGAGTGGAGAGTTTTTAAATAGTGGTCAGAAGAAGAGAAATCCGGTACTTCTTCACTTGTCACCAAATCAGGATGAAATGAATATTAAGTCTTTATCTGCATTCCTAACCAAACTATATATTAGAAATGTTGTAGGTTGGTGATGAAGTAACTCTTCTGCGTAATTTATTGTAATTGCTTCTTGTTTTATTCTATTCTTCTTATGAAAAGTACAAAATGGTCACAATGCTCTGTAGGAGAGATGCCGTCTTGCATATCTTTGCCATTACCGACAAGGTAAAAAAAAATCACAAATGATTGCCGAATAGGTTTGTGTGGTGTGATATTTAGTATTTAGAGCTTTGTAAGCCAGTGGCAGAGTGGACTCTGGAGGTGTCTGTCTTGAAGCAAAAAAAGTAATTGAATTTCAAGAGAAATATTTTTCATATAAGATTCATAATATGCATTCTATCAGTTGACCAGTAGTAGTGAGCAGTTGCTTTGAATTTAGGCGTGTTAGCTACTGTACGTATTATATTTGATGCGATACAATAATTGGAATGAGTTACATGCGATAAAATGAAGACATATCAAAATGGAAATGCCATACTATAAACACAATAAATGGTGGTGATAGGTATTCTTAATTCTTATGCTTTTGCATTTCCAAAAGAGAAAAGTTTCCATGTATGTACAGTGTTGTTTTTATGCTTTTAATTAGCCTCTTGAAGAAGTCTGCAGCGAAGAGCTCCACTCAAACAATGAGATTTTACTTTTTTGGTCTTCTGCTTGACTGAATGGATAAGCTGTTGTTGATGATGACCGTCCATAGTCCTTATACTGTGAGGTATTGTGCAGCATTGCCATCATCGATTGTGACATAGGATGTTGATGTTCATGTTTGATAACAGTTTTTTTGTCTTAACACCTATAATCTTAGGAAACATTAGTAAAATTAGGTAGTGACAGTAAAAAATTTATTTTTATAGTTTTGATGGCGTTTGATTAGGGTAATTTTTTTTGTCTTAACACCTATAATCTTAGGAAACATTAGTAAAATTAGGTAGTGACAGTAAAAAATTTATTTTTATAGTTTTGATGGCGTTTGATTAGGGTAGGAAATGCAAAAAAAGTATGTATCAAAATTGTATGCAGATCTGCATAATATGATTCAAGATCAGTTTTTGTTTGATTGCCTATACCAAATTTATGTGGGTTTTGCATATTCGTCGTGTCATTATCATCACACATTCTGCTGATGATTACCATCTTCATGATCATTGAATCATATTATCTGCAAGTTAGAATCAATTTTAGAGATGGATATCATTCTTCTTGGTCTTCACCTTCCGGTTTACCCCTTATTGTGAATTGGCCAAAAGTGGAAGTGCTCTAATTGAGATGAAGAAACGAGAAATAATTTGCTTTCGAAGGTTGCATTTTTCCATATTTTTTCATACTAGAGTTGCGACTCGTTCCTTTTAATTTGGACGTGAGTGTAATAAAATTGTGGTTCATTTTTGGTAATATGCAATCACTTTATAATCCTCGTGTTTGAATGTATGAGTATTATATGGAAGCAATCGTTTTATTGTTGTTTACCAGTTGACTGATTGTTGTGATGTTTCATTTATGATTATTGTTGCAATTTTGTATTTATGACGAAGATGATAACAATGACGTTAATAAAATACGAACGTCTCCATTGTTTATACATGCTATATGACGACCACGATGACGATGATATAGTGAAATTGATAAATTGATGATGCTCGCTCGCTGCTCCATATTTACTTTTGAATGCGGGGGAGGTGTATGATGATGCGGGGATTTTATTAGTGCATTCTGACCCTGTCTGGTTTCTAGATCATTCATTTTTACATCCACTTTTACTTATTATTTGCACATTGATAGAAAAAGAAAATATTACTTTCATATTAAAAATATGGACTGAATTGATTCTTACTCAGTCAATAGGAAATAGACGAAAGCAAAAATGCAGTTAGGTAAGTAGGTTCTCTCTAAAGCAAAATATTATGATTGCGCTTTATCACGACAATGTTTTCGCACGATTGCATTCAAGCGTTGTTTATGACTTACACTCTAACGCATTTGGGTAAAATCTCATTAGATGCATCACCGGTTTTTCTATTAACTTTTTTGAAAGTGTTAATAGGAGAAATGATGATGAGGAGAGTTTGTGGTAAAAATGAAACAGAGTTGGCAATGACGCGAGGGAGCAAGAAAGCTGAAGTATAAGAAAAGAAGGTACATATTAGGCATATAATGTACGATAGAGAAAGGTATTAAGAAACTTCCATTTTGATTTTCTAAATTTGCTTTTAACTCGCCCGACTTACTTTTGCTTCAGAGTGATGTTAGTCCATATGCACGTGAGATAAGATTGTTCCGTGTCGGCGTGACTGTGACCTTTTACAGTATTATTATAGAGAACTTTTTAATTCAATATATTGTTTACTTTGTTCTGGGATTACTTACTGCTCCAGCCTTTAGCTATGCTTAAAATGCTTTTCAATAATGTAATGGGCTGTTTGACGTTATAACGTATGACATGCATGACGTAATCTGCGATGTCGTCGTTGTTATTGAAGTGTTGGTATTGCAGAATCCGTATTTATGTATGTGACCCAAATAGTAACGCTATTTCAGCATTTTAATGCAGCTTCTAGAAAAGCTTCCGTCCATTTTGATGGCAAGGAAGATAAAGTTTATTTGATGGGATAAAAAATGGAACACAATAACATCTTGTTGCGCAACACAACACAATGCTTGTTGAGGTACGCCTACTGCTGGTGGGAGAAAATGCGGAGAAAGTGAGAAAGTTATTGGCTCAAGGTCCCATGAAGAATTAAAAGTTTATTAATACCAATTACACTGTTAGAGTTTCTCGTGTTCCCATTGCCTTAACCTTACACCCATTACACGTGCTTGACGTGCTTTATCCTAATGTTTTGGGTTTATGGACCATGCCATGGTGTTGGCATAAATTGCTGAAAACCACTGCGTTAACTGTCCAGGAATATGAATGTCACCTAAATTGAATGAATATTTTGAGGGAAAATGTGATGAATTGAGTAAAATATAAAAAAAGTAGAAAAACCTGAGTGTTAAGCAATTATGTGTCCATTAAGTAAAATGAAAAAAGAAATTAAATTATCTGCGTCTTAAACTTGTGGACTGGACGGATTAGAGTACTAAAAGGGTAAGGTCGGTCATACATATATTTATCGGTACCAGTGCCACTAAACACATTATTCCATATCGGGCCATATCACGATGTGCAGAATATTAATTTCACTTTTAAATACTTTTGATGGTTATGTCGTTGACAATTTCTTCAAGAGTTGCTTTCATGTTCACCTTTTGTTGTAAAGATGCGGATCGAACATGCTTGTTAAAAAGCACGGATTTGAAAACGTGAGTGAGTCATCTCACATGGAACACAACATGACTATTTTTTGCGTAAAAGAATGACTCTCCATGAGTTCTAGTCATGATCAACAACAAGGGTACATACAACTTCGCAGTAATCGCAGTATCAAATATCAAACAAGTGTTTCGGAGTGTGTTCATCCACTTACTTTAAGATGTGCTTAAGGACTGCTGCTGGCAAAAAATAAAATATTTTTTTATTTTCAGTTCCAGGGATTCCAGATTGTCACGTTGTCAGAGTTGGAAGGAAAGAAAGAAAGATACATACATAATATTACCTTTTGTTGTTGTATAAATGAATGATGTGTGATCTCAAGCTATGTTTGGTAAATGAAGTCGTAAAAGATGTTGTTGATTTGATACATATATTACACCAAAAATGATCTTTATGTAACAAAATGTAATTTTGAAAACTTGAAAGGCGACTTCATGACAGACAATATTATTGCGATGTATGCAATTGAGTATTTTTGATCTTCTTTGAAATATGCCTCTTGCAAAAAATGTCCTCTGTTTAGCTCGTTTCTATTTTTATTCCAAGTTGTATTCCCTAATTAGGCTTAATGTCATCCTTTTACATTTTCATTTATGTATCAAAGCAAAACGCACAGATATGGGAGAATTTTGTTGGTGCTTCATTTCTGCTTAGCGATGAGGATGGCGAAGTTTCTTGGCCATATTGGCTTAATTGTCGTTTAGTAGGTATGCTAGAAGAGGTGATAAAATGGCCGGATTCCAGATAGTAGTTTGAACGAAACTGGAATGAATGTTTTTTTTTGCCTATTCATTTCTAGCAACAAAAATTAGATGTAGGTACATATGTTGCCTAATTATATTATGAATGACCCCTTGTCAGTGATTTCCAAACTAAATATCTATTATTTTAAGTAATTACTTTTTAAATGTTTTGGCTTTTATAGAGTTTCGGGTTTCATGGAACATGAATATTTGGTGGTTAATGAATGAAGTAGTATTGGTGGTTGATTTGATCTGCTTCCGCGTTTCGATGCGTTGAAGTTAGAAATTTCAAGTTTATGTTTCCATTTGTTTTTCTTGTTCATCCTCTTTGTTGCCAATTATTATGAGTTGTGTTTGGCAGAGAATCAAACAATGTCATGTAAACTTCTCTGTAGATTTTTTGTTTTACAGCAGATTTCAATGTTTCATACCTAAAAAATAACACGTGCTGTAAACTTTAATCGATCTTGGCACAAATAAATATATGTACCAGTTATATTATTTCAGTATAAAGAGATTCATGTGCATGCTAACAGTTTTTTTATTTCTATAAGGGTGAACTATTATTTTGATTGAACTAGTTTCTGTGTCGCTGTCGGAATTATGACTTTTATTGGAACATGCATTTTATAACTACCATGTGGGAGATTGGGAGATGCTATAAATGAAATGACAAAATTATTTTTAGAGGGATGATATTCAGTGAAGCTTACTATATAATATTGATTTGCGTAAGTTTGTCAAATAATGACTTGTGGTGACTGTGTTCTATATCGCTTGACATTGACGTAAAACCAAAGTGTGAAAACCGTGCACGTTGATCTGATCTATTCTTTTGTGCGTGCGTGGTCAGTAGTCAGCGATGTAATGGTCAGAGTCAGGAGCGTGTATGTATTTTAATCACCAAAAATATTGGCGTGGGCGGGGTGTGTGCCAAATGTAGGAGAGCAAGCCGTCAAGTAATCGATGAACATAATGATGATCAACCAAGAGCACATAACCTTACCTACTTACTTAAGTTGACATTGCAATTTTTGCAAAATTGCATTTTCTGCTCAAGCTTTACATTTTTACACATCAGACTTGGTGGAGCGTAGTTGGTGGAAATTGGATGAATGGCCTAGATTTTTTCGGCTGTCTCTGATGATGACTGACGAACGCTCATGAAATCGATGACGATGATGATAATGCCTCAGAAAAATAAGAGTCAAGAACTGATTGATCTTTTTGAAATTGACAGTATCACAATCAGCTTTCTATTATGGGGGATGCTGCATTAAGTATATCCGTGTTTGAATACAAACTTCACTTCATGCTACCTTAAGAAGGGTCGATGGAAATTATCTTTGTGATTATATTATTTGAACTTGCCTACTTAAGTGACTTGTGCCGTGTCCATTAATAATAATATCATATTCATATCATCATCTAATTTTACCTGGTTTACTTCATCAAAGACCCAGAAGAAAGAGAGAAGAGACATACTCCTTCTCATTCTCATCATCATCATAGAAGTCGATTGACGAGTTGATCATCTAATATTATTGTTATTTGTTGTTAGTATTATATTTTGGTTCGGATTATTATTCTGATTGTGATGTGCTGATCATGATGATGAAGATCAGGTTTCCACATTTGCATATGATATTTGATGGTTTGTGTGTGATGTCAATTATGTATGTTGAATACGAGGCTAAGCGTTGGTGTTATTGTTGTTATTTATTCTTTTTTTATATTGCTGATGCTTGCATGGACTGAAGGGGCAATGTTCATGGTGCAAAAGGCACCATCGTGTGCAAATCCTGCAAAAAAATATATTATTGATGAAGAAAGGAACAATGACAATAAAAGTTTGTGCAAGAGTACAAGGTAGAAATAGATGCATAGGGATGCAGATTAGATTGCAGCAGATGCAACAAGGAGCTCATCATATTATCGTATCTTCTTTTTTGAATGGGCGTTTTGTCTATTACCCTTGCCAATAGTGAGGATGATGTTGAGTGTTGTTGTTGGAAATTCTGATTCTTTTGGGAATGTACACACTACAAACCACAAGGCTCTAATAAAATTGTAATAATATTTTTATTTTGTAATTATTTGTGTCTGTTTTAACAGCAATCCGCAAATATCAAACAAGCAACAAGCCACATATATGCGCACGCTGGTGGTCTTTCTTCGTCGTCTTTGTTGGGTCATAGTTTTAGGGAGTGTTGACTTTATTCAGTTCATGCATGCGGATTTTTATACGCATTATTCGTTCTGTCGGAGTAGTAGGAGGATGAAAACATAAAAATGGTATATGTAAACATCAATGGTAGAAAGATAAATCCGAGATGATAAGCCATATATCTTTGTAATATCAACATAACATGTTTGATGTTGGTTTGATGATGCGGTTGATCGTTGATCTATAACTGCTGCAGCGGATCATGAATGCATCATGTCATACACACAAGCATCATCCTATAATATGGTTTGGCTTACTTCCATTATTTTTTCATTATAAAAATACACGGTGACAGATGCAATGTTTGTTTAATGAGGTTAATAACGACAGATAGGTACGTAGAATACCGTGGAATTGTTGTCGTTTATCAAAAAATTATGTTGGTCTGGTTTGCGTTTGCGGTTTGCTGAGACGTAGCATCATGGAATTGTACTTGATAGTAGAAGGGAAATTGGTAGGGAAAATGTATTTTTTGGAATGATACTACTGGCTGGTAGTTCACTTGTACTTGTAGCCATGCTTCTTTGGTTCTTCAGGTTTAGAAGCTGGAAGCTCGTAAAAATTTTCCAAGAAGAAAAAAAACTGCTTATAGCTAGCATAAAATAATGGCTTATGCATAACACATAACATAGGTCTGTTACTAAGCGGTGTAAAGTGCAATGATCCAATCGTATTGAAGAGTCCAGTCAGTCCGACTGAGATACCTATAGAAAAGGAGAATAATTTGATAAGGA
>JAHZMV010002299.1:0-14755 GCA_027743765.1 Coecobrya sp. COE2 | reverse complement strand
GTCCACAAGAAATGATGCTTAATGAAAATAGTAATTTTTCAACCATTATTGTAAAATCCTACCAAAAGGAAAATTAAAGAAATTCTACAAAGTCCTAAATTCTCTTTTGCATATACACATGAAAACATGCACTTATAATTAATAACATTGCCGTAAATAGGTAATAGACTGGCAGTATCTGGCAGACAGTAATCTTATTATTATTCCATTTTAATCAGCAGCAGGATACACAGTAAAGATGAAAATTTGTTTATTTTACTTGTATTATCATTTTACACGTCCTTTTCAACATGGCAGTAGTAAACATATTCAGTTGTTTGTAAGTTTTCTTCTTGTTTTGTGTGGGAAGTGGGAAGTATCCGAAATTGTCCACTTCGAAGTGTGTGAGAGAGTGAAGCAGAGTTGAGAGAGACAGTCAAGGTCTTTCGTCTATGGGCTCACGCCAAGCTATCACCTTCGTCATTTTCACACCAGCATGAATACCATCAAGAAAAAGGGACGACATACATCTGTGGTGATCCTGAGAAAATTAAGGAAACTAGCTAATCGTTTTTGTATCCATCGTATTTGTTATCATTGTTCCTTTGCAATCTCCAGTTATTCATTTATTACGTAATCAAAAGTGATCGTGATAAATGATGCAACTACATTTCTGTTAAAGCAGCAAATAAACAAATAATTACGGAATGAACATGTTTTCAGTTTACACTGTTGTGCTTTGCGATGAATCTTTCCAACTGAAGCATGTTCCTACCCTCCTCTAGTATGTATGTTTATATGTATTTATGTGCATACAAAATCCCAAAATCTAAAATGAAAGCTGATAAATTACTTTGGTCGAAAAATGAAGACTGCTAAACTAGCGCAGTCCTCTTCATCAATATATCACAGGCAACTTCTGTACGGGCCACCCAAACAAAACAATAATTTTCCATCATCATCCACACGAAGGATCGATTTCATCACGCTAATCATCCTCGTCAGACTTTTACATCTTCATTTTATCATCATAATGAAATTCATCAAGCAGTAATAACGCATTCGAACTGCTAATCACAGACCGTCATCATCATGGTTCACTATTGTGCATGAGCGCTATTCTAAACTTCTAAACTACATAAGTTCATATGTATAATGTGTACGCATATGTCCAAGCAATTACTCATCATTTCACTTTTTCACACATGTGACCATCATCCCCATCACGATGATCACTCTAGTGTGCTACATGCATATTGTTAAGCAACACATCTGTGTATCCATGTCCAATTCCAAAATACCCTTGCCACTACTATCCAGTCCAAATGTAATAATCGTGATCATGATCACAAGTAGCAGGAGAAATTGCAGTTGCTGCATTATTTTTGATCACTGTTCCAATCAAACTCAGTTCGGATAGAATAATAAAAAATATCCTAAATGCAATTTTTAAATGAATGTATTTATCGTCTCTTCAGAATGAATAATCTGACTATTCTACCCTTTGCCATGATTTTTTTATGCAGTAGAAAAAGCTACAACCGTGTTTATGTCCCAACGGTATAGGGCACTACTTTACATTTCGGTATTTTTTATGATTATTATTATTATTTATTATTTCTCTTTTCTTTTTCTGTAATATCATCTGAATTGGTAATATAATATGCAATAATAACAAATAGGATGGCTGATGGTTGGCTCAGTTGAAAAGATCAGGCCTTTTTGCCCCTTCTTGTGAACTTGTGATAATAGTGATGATGCGGCTGCAGATTGCTTATTTGTGCATCCCAAGCCCAGTTTAATAACTGCGTATGTATATACGATCGGGTGTATTGAGGGTTGAAGATCAACAGCAGCAGAGCAGAAGGGTCGTCGTCGTAGAATTCCCCATAAAGCACAAACGCATGCACGCACAACAACATGCTTGTTAAATACTACATTTTTACTTTACTTACTTCTTGCTTGCATTCAGAATGATGATGGTGGTGATCAAAGCACAAACTTTTGCGTTGTGTACTGTGGGTACCCTATAACCTACCACCACATCACCACAGAAAGCAAGAAAAAGAAGAGGAGAAACGAGAAGGAACGATATGAGCCTTGTGTGGTGCATTTTGTAAAAGTAAATGGAAATACGTGGTGGTGGTTGCGATGGTGGTGTGTTGAGTTTTCAGTTGAAAAAAATGATGCCTCTGCTTTTATATATTCTACACACTTGGTACAAAACTCCTGTATAGGGATCCCCTCTCCTGCTTACAACGACCCTTCTTGTTGCACCACCACCAATGCTACCACTTCCACTGTAAGGTTATGGCTATTACCACACACACACGTTTTTTGGATGGATAGATGAATTGTATACATTATGGACCTATATTATAACCCAAACAAGTAAAATGAGCTTATAAGCTTACGCATTTATGCATCATAAAAGCAATAAGAAGGGAAAAAAAGGAATAAGAAGTGAAGTCTAAGTATGAACACATAAAGATACTACTCGCATATACATTCATACACGGAGAGAGAAAATATTAGGGATATTTTTCCAAGATCCTACTACTTTTTATTCGCCAGTTGGTGACAAACTCACAGGGAAAGAGGATCCCCTCACATTAAGCTCTCTCTGTGCGTTCTTATACAGCAGAAGAAGAACAAGCTTATTTTCTGACACGACGACGACGGGCTTGTATAAACAACAGTAGCATAAGCAAAAGCAGCATTTTTGTAAACAGTAAAGACTTTGTATACGAAGGAGAGGAAAGAATAGGAAGAGAGAAGAAAAAAAGATTTTTTCCCTTCCCCTTTCCAACTTCACAATCAGTCTGGTGAGTGGTGTTGTGAGAAAAACATCTATATGACTATGAGATCTGAGGCGCAGTGGGTTAGCTATAAGTTCTCTTGCTGACTCATTCAGTATTTTCTAACCGAGTTAACAGAAAACCGGGGAAGGATTTTTTAGCGAACCAAACTGGTTCAATGAGAAGCATCTGCAGTTACGTATACGATATTTTGGGATTTTAAAGAACCGGCATTTTTGGACAGTAATGTGAGAAAACATTAGTTATCCAGTACGAAGGGATATGCATAGAACAGAACGGTTTTGGACTAGAAAAAAATTTTATTGAGTGAAAGTGAAAAAGCTTGGAAACTGTAAAGTGCCTTTTATCGGAAAGTATTAGAATCACGTGAAAGAACGTTGTGTTAATGTTTCTGAGTGACTCACTTTTTGGATGAAACCATTTCAATTAAAGTGTGAATTTTGTTGGAAAACGTTTTATACTTTGTGAAGCTGTGACAAAAAAATGGGTACGGAATTAATGGAAAATGGAGGTGGACTTTTGTCCCCTCATCATCATCATGCTTCCCATCTTCATCATCAACATCCTCATTTTAACCATCCCCTGCATGCTCCTCCAAACGCAGGTGGAGCACCTCCACCACCACCCGGTGGTTACTTTGGACCTGATTACACAGACTTTCAGAGTGGGGGTAGAGTTGGTTCAGACTGGAAGTCCTAATTTACTCTGCAGTGCTTTACCTAATCATTGGCGGTCCAATAAGTCACTCCCGGTAGCTTTTAAGGTGAGAAGAGACAAATTTTAATGTGAATACAATTGTTTGAATATAATCAGCTCAACAGTATAAAGTAAAAATTTATGTAGCTCTTACTTGACATTCTAAATGTTCATTCTTGTAACATTATGATAATATTATATGTATCAGATCAAGTATTATCCAATAAGATTACAACCCAGCCAGAGCTGACATCATTAACACGTGTAATAAAAGACGTTCAAATATTTTTCAGGAAAGAGTTTTTCGCTCACCATAATTATACAGAGTCGCCCCATCATCATCGCCACATACAGCAAAGCCATCAAAGTGACCGTGGATGGTCCCAGGGAACCACGAACAAAATCAAGTAGGTTGACATTCCAATATTATCTTATTTAAAGAAATCCTTTCCCTTCCTTATTGTATTCTTCATGTAATTACATTCGTAATTACAAGTAAGAAACATTCTAATTTACATCTGTATTCCCTGTACAACATAATTGTTGTTATCATCACATTACTTTTATGAACACCAATAATATGATATCCCCAAGAGATAGATAATTTTCTCCGTTAATTCTCTCATCATTATGCACATCCAAACTCAAAGATGTTCCTCCTTTCGTATAAACATCTTAATCTTAAGTAGCTTGTCCTGTTGTCAATTATAATGCTCCTGGTGGAGCTGTATCATCAAACATTTCAAGGGGATTATTAAGGCAAAATCCTCTTTGGTAGTAGGATATTTACTAATAATAGCAGCACACTTTTATAAGTTATATCAACACATCAAACCTTCCTTCGTCATTTGTATTCTTCCTTCTAATTTTTATTATAGCCTTTTTCTGCTTGCGTTTCTTACCCCTTTCTTGTAATCCCTAATCCAAACAACACAACAAACAGAACAGAACAAAGAGCCGATACAACAGTGGCATCAGCAACCAAAAGAAGGAAAGTAGCTTACATCCTAATAGAATTTCATTCAATTCAAACGCTCTCAACTTGCTTGACTTTTCTTGAAGGAAAAAAGGGATGATCAAAGTCGTGTGCTTTGGGCTTGTATTTACATGAAAGGGGTACGAATGTATCTTTGGTATCACGATGATGATCAAACCCATATCATCACACAAATCCCCTTCCTTTTTTCTTCTTTTCTTGAAGAAAGGTCCTCATGGTATTTACAGATTAAGATGTGTACATCGCACCTGGATTTTACAGTTATTTATGACAAGAAACAGCAGCAAGCACAAGCCTATATGCTCACATAAACCAGTAGGGAATATAAATAACTTTGTGCGTTTAAATTTGTTCACACACATGCAAGTGACTGCTTAACGTACTACTGGTTTTACAGCGATTTAATCGCCTTCTTCTTTCTTTTTTTGGGGTAAAGAAACGTTTAAATTTTAAGGATTTTTTGATTAGTCCTCAAAAATTATGTGGCTGTCATGGTCATAAAATGCGTACAGCAGGTAGCAGCAGTCAAAAGAAAGCTGTGCTTGTATGAAAATCTAAAGCGATTGAGAGTTTTAAGCAGTTTCATTGTAATGGAAGCACACACTCGTAAAATCTCTTCTTTCCACTTTTATTATTATAAAAATGGTAATTTACCTGCTTAAACACCGATTTAACATTTTGTGTTTAAATATTATATACAGGACAATTACTCAGCTCTGTGTTGCGTATTCTAAGTAAGTGCAGAGTAGTAAAAGAAATTTATGACCTCCAACCAAATACCGCCGTACGAAAACGCATATTTGTACATTGATTTGTCTTTATGGTTATTTTCTATTTACTACCATTGCACTGTATTCATCGGGATTTTAACTTTTACTGCCGTTCAACCAACCAAGTCAAAGTTAAAAACCTGCTTATTTACTGCTACTTGCTTTTCATTATTTGCAGTACTATAACATGCATTTTTGATGTGCGCTTTTCCTTGACTAAAGTGAATTTTTTGGTGGAGAATGGTCATATTTTTGGTTGCCTTTTATTATCTACTACCAGCACCCCACTTGTCTATATTAGCTCTGTATTACGGCTTCCTTTTTATTTCTTTACTCACAATGAGAATTTTGTCATGCTCAAGTATTTTTTAAAAATACTTAAAATACATTGGGTAGATAGGACTTTACCGCTTCCTCAGGTCCTTCTTACAGAAAATGGCTTTCTCTCACTCTTTTTATTCACTGTAGTATTTAGTTATATTGTGAGTGAATCAGTAGAGTCGAATGTTTGTTTTTCTTCATTAGGCCTACTACTCACAACTTCTAAAAGAAGTATAATAATACTGTTAGTCTGGTGGTTTAATTTTTCTCTTGATAACGATGAGCATTGTTTTCACAAGTCATCACATGAGCATCAGAGGTCAAAGCCACTTTCCTCGCTACAGGCTAACACAATTCCATCCTTTTTATTCTTTACCATGGGGGAAATGGGGAAATATGAAAATTTGACGAGCTGTGTGGAACATTTAGTAAAATTGGTGGAAAATAAGTCATCAAAATTTATTGGGCTGTAAAAAATCTTTTAACTTATTTTTCGAGTACTGTATGCAGTTCTTGCTATGCAGCATAGCAGTAAAGTGCTGGCTGGGTGACTCGACAAGTCAACCAATCACTCGCAGTGAACACGGTGTATAATATTACAGCCAGTCACTCATCCAAGGTGTGGTTTGGTTTGATGATGGTTTGCCACTTGCCACTCATTTGTCATGGATTTTCATCTAAAAAAGAGGGCATGCTTTTTTGGCAGCACAGTAAAAAAATGTCGTGTCTCCTACTCTCTTCCTGTCAATCTTGTTCACTCTGGTGTGCTCCTAACTAACGAGAGGACAAGAAGATAATAATTAGCGAAACGGAAATGACCGTTAATTAGCCGTGCATTAACAATATGCTATTCTAATTTTCTAGTTCTGTTTAATTAGAAAAATGCTCGTAGTCAAAAACAAACATGAAGGTTGCTGTTTTGTTACCCATTAACCTTTTGTTCTCCTCATTCTTGGGGCCATTTTCCACACATATAAATACTGTTCATCAATTTTTATTAGATTTTTTGGAGACAATAACAAAAGTAGTAGATCAGACGAGAAAAATGAACAAGGTAGAAATAGCAGAATTATTATATGAACCTATTGTCAATGGTACATTTTGAGTGTTCTTACAGTTGCGCTCACTTTTTTAAATGTACTTGAGTTGGTATATAGTTATGTTCATAAAAATGGCAATGAAATGTAAATGGGATGAATGATGGTAATAGATGAATTGGAGGACCAGCTATGTACGTAGCTGTTGTAATAACATTTTATGATACTTGTTTCTTTTTTTTGCAGAAGAGCAAAGTAACACTCGACCATTTTCCGTCATCATCATAATATCCATATTCCACACAAAATTTTATGACCTCTATATCTTTTTTTCTGTGTGCTTCTCTGGTTCACTCCTGAGCTCAGCTTACGTATTTTTCAAACAAGCTCTCTAGAAACTAAAGGCACTTTGGCATAATGCACACATGAGTCATATTTTTTTGTTTGTGTGCGAGGCGAATGGCGAGATTTTGGTCATTTCCGGTCGTGAAAAGTTATATGTCGGGGTGTGGTCTTCACTCTGGTCACTCATGTGGCCAACCGTAAAAAACAACCTTTTTACGACACAGTCCAACTAAGTCATGTCGACTGCTTTTTTTCTCAGCCAAACAACACATGTACTCACTCGTTTACTTTTCTGGCATCATATTGAACTTGGTCCAATGGTTACCATTATCGTGCTCATCGTCTTTATACGGTGCATAGTTATGCTTGAATTTCGTTGACCAAAAAAGTGAAATATTACCCTAGCGTTCATTCCTCCACATAAAAACTCATTTACTCTCTTATTCTATATGTAATATACGGCTACACAAAAATAAATTGCACATATTCATAAATAATATGCTCACAAAGAGCAAGCGAAAAGAAAGTACATTTTTTGCACAACCAAGAAAAAGCCACCAAGTCGTCGGCAGTTCCAATAACTTTTTTTCCTTTTCTTTATGCACTATAGTCTTTATTACCGTCCTCAAAAAAATCCAGTCGACAAGACATTCCCAAACAAAAACCAAAGATTACATGAAGTAGCATAGAAGAAGCAACAAACAGAAAGATACACAAACAACAAGAAAGAGGATTTCTTAAGATGCCCAGAAATGGACCACAATAACATCTCACTTGACATGATGATCATCGTTTGGGCTCATCATCACCAGAGCTCTTTTTCTTTCCCCATTTTGCTGGGATATTTTTCCTATAGTTGACTGTAGTCACAGTGGCAATGGAAATTATATCAAATCCACAAGCAACAAAGCCCTAAAAAGAAAGCAAGTAAAAACCATAATAATAATAATATCACATGCTACAATTCATGGCGTCATGATTCCATGGTCGTTGTAGTGGTTTCTTCATAATGCATAATAATCCCCCAGCACAAAACGACTAAAAAACCAGCCGGCAAAAAAGAAATACTGCCAAATTGTCTTTCAAGATGATACTACACTGCTATTATTGTGAAGATTCAGAAAACGAATATGCATATTATGCAAGTTGATTCAAAAGATGTAAAGTTGGAATGGTCTCTGGTTTTTTTCTCTGTCCCCAGTGACATTATGGCTTTCGGAATGGGGAAATGTGGTGATAGTGGTGGCGGTTGGCTTTCTACTGCTGGTGGTGGGTGCTGTGTTGTTTTCCGATGAATTATAAAGGTGCTGTGTACAGTACACAGTGTCTACTACGTTTGCACACAGTAGGACCAATGTCAACTTCCTCTTCCATTATTTTTTCCCTGGAATTACATCCAGTTTCCTTTTTGGCTTGCCAGAAGCTTTTTCTCCTTTCCCTCTTATGAATGCTCGCATACAGTTATTTGTATTCTTCGCTTCCTAAAACTGAAACCACGAATGAATTCATTTTATTTTTATTTTTGCCTTTGTGCTTGATGTGCTCATCCACCCTGCATGTGTTGCAGCAAGAAAATGAATGTTCACATAAAAGCATAAAATGCGGTGAAATGGACATTATAACTCGGATGGCTTTTTATTTATGACCACAGTTTAGTTCAGCCGCAGCACTGGGAGAAAAAGCAGAACAGCCAGTTACCATAGTGAAAATCCTGCCTTTCTTCCCTTGCAAGTAAATACACCAATAATATATATTGCATTTGAACATAATGTAACACTGGAATCTTTACTCCTCTTACCAGTGAACTCCTCTATTCACTACTTTGTTCTTGCATGAGCAGTTCATTAAAACAAAATGGAAAGCTTTGGTAAAAATACAAACGCTAAACCTTCTTCATTTTCTTGCTCTTCCCAGATAAATGTCTCACTTTTTTGGCCAAAATACCAAAAGAGCAAGAAACAAGGTTTTTTGTGTAGGACAACGTAATAATCGCTCTTTCGTGTCTGTTAGTTGAGTATTTAAAGATCTACAACTGACGCTACAAGAACAAGCATTCCAATCTACATTACGAGATGGAATCATGTCGCGGCTTGATAGCATGATCATCGCCTACACACACGTTCCTTCATTCCTCCCGATTCTCCTCCGATGATAATCCTCTGGTATGTTATCTCTAAATAAAGTGAGCTGAAAAGCTCCGATTTTTTGCACTTTCTTCTCCAACTGAGGCAGCAGTATAGTAGCGGTGTGGAATGTGTATGTGTGCGTACCACATTGTGCCACCGCCACCACCGCTCTGCGTGCCACCGTTGGAATCCAAAAACGAATCATGATGATGATGACGATGATCAGCTCGCAGTCTTTAGCACTTTTTTGTTGTGACTTTGGTTATAAGCCCGCATAGCTACATATACATAAATGGTCTTTTGTTTCTTTAAGAGAGGAGAGGGGGAAGTAACAGGGACATTTTCTAGCTGAATGCATCTCATTTCCTCCATCACATCTTCCAAGAAAAACCCCGAAAAAAAAGAACGAACAAGAAAAAACCGACAAAATACCTTCTTGTTTCCTTCTACTTATCGCTTTTCCTCTATGTATTTCTACTTCTGGGTGATCTGATCTCCTTTTCCCCCATTCAAGTATAATAAATGGATAAATCCTCTTAGAGTTTCTATTTTTTGCTAAATATCGGCTGTCAATGTTTCTATCTTCTTTTCGATTCGAATGAGGATGGAAAGAGTATGAAGAAGAAAAAGGAAGGAGATGATAATAATAATAACGTCATGTCTCTCTTCTTGTACTTGAGGAAAACTAGTGGAATCTCTTCGTTTCTCATTTTTCTAGCTACAAGTACCAACACCATGCTATTTAGCGACCTCATTCAGCCGTGTAATTCTTGTCTTTCTATATCGGCATATACATCCACACAAGTTTCTCGGAGGAATAAGGTTTATCTGAAAAACTATTTTTTGTTGAACAAAAAAAACTACCGACAGAATCGACCAGGTTGTGCCATACGTGCTCTATTTAAGGTTTTTCTTGTGTCGTAACACAAAATTCAAACAAATCATCTTGATCTGCAATCCAATATCCACACGAAACTCCGCTGAAGACGAGTTACTAGAGCTATTAAACCCTTGTAAAAATAAAATACCTTGTCATGGACTGAGCTCGTCGCCAGTAACCAGCCAAAGGAATAACCCGTTTTCTACATTAAATCTGTGATTGTTTTCTTGCGAGAAAATTCGGACTTTTTTCTGTCAAAAGCCTAACAGCCAACCGATCATTTTCCACACATCATCCCACACCATGCACGCCACACCATACAAAGATGACGATGATAATCCACCATCATCATGAGCATTGTCTTCAGCCAAGCATCACAAAGACTATTGCCGACTCAGTAAATAAACAAAACTTGGTGAATGTGAGAAGGTGGAAACAAGGGAGGATTGAAATTTATTCCTCACCAAAAGAAAGAAAAAGGCAATAACTTGATCAGAAAACAAACAACTCTAGGTTTCCATACCAAACCAGCAGAGTCAGGCTCGGAGCAACAATAAATAAATAATAGACTTTTCAAAACGAAGAAAGTTCATTGCATATTATGCATATAGTAACACGCTGAAAATGTAGCACAGTGTTGTAGGAGTAAAATGTGTACAATAATTCTGAGATGGCATAAACAGCCCTAAAAATCCCAATGTGATGATGATCGCCATGTCGTGTCTATAAAACTGCATTTTTACGATCCGTCCAGCTGCTCAAGAAAATGGGAAAACGATTGAAAATTAGTTTTGTTCTTTGACTAACGATATGAAAAAAATCATTCTACTGCACATTTCCCGTAGCTGATGCATTGAGGGATAATGTTTCTGTAATGTTGATTATAAACATAGGTAAATTTCTTAACAGCCTTTCCTCATCCTCCATTGCATTATACGAATAGGTAGTCACCCAATATAATGTTCTAGAGGGAACGGTCTAAACAAGTAGAGAAAATGTTCCCAGAGAAAATTGAATCTTTCAAGACGTTTGTTGAGCTTTTCAGCTCCCTGCTGCCTCGTCAAGATTTTTATGAGCCCATTTCGGTCTTTTCCCTCACGGTTTTAATTACCTCTGTTATGTATACTGCGCGTCGTGTACATTCTAAAGTTGGTTTAATGCTGAGGTTTGAATAAACTTTTTCTTGCTACTGCTATATGCGCTGAAAGTCACATTTTGAAACCAATGAAGAAAGAAAAAAGTCTCAAGACAAGAAATCTTTTGATGACCGTATTTTTGTGTTGCTGGTTGAGAATAGTTCATGGCTGTTGCATAAGTTGGAAGAAAAGGAAACAACTGTGGAAAAGATGTGTAGGAACATTAATATAGGATATTATTACAATAGAGCATGCATTATTGTATTTAAGTGTAGTACATTATTATGGTTTCAAGCAATAGAAGAAACGAAACAAGTCACCGTTGAATGTATGTAAATTAAGATGCAGTTGGCAAAATAAAGCATGGTTGGATAGCTGAATATAATTTTTGCTTAACTGTTGTCTTTGTCATGTTTGGTTATCTATTATATGGAGTGTGCACCAATGCAGGAGAATGAGGTTTTCATTTTTTCCTTTCGTTTTGCACTCATTCTCCCTTAGCTCTGCTGATTCCTGGGTTAAAAGACCATATCATTATGAAGTGAAGAGATAGAATTTTTGACCTGTTGCCAAAAAGACGCATATAAAAAAGGTTGGAAGATTTTTTGCTCGTGCTTTGAAGGAAAATGATTTCTTTCATTTCTTCTTCCGGTGATATTATGATCGTCGTGATTTTAAATTGGGGCAATGCGTTCATATATTGTGATGAAAGGATTTCTTTTTAGTATACCTAAATATATGTTTGAATGTTTATAATTGACTTATTCGGGTTTTTTTCTTTTGACAGTGTTCCATTTTCCAGGACATGGTGGTCTATTTGGCCCATTTCTACAGCAACCATGGTTTGATCCTGCCGCAGCGTATATGGCATACAATTGGGAATTCCTGAGACGGCAAGAAGCCGCTGTGGTCGCTGCTGCCGCAGCAGCAGCACAAAATCAACCACCTGCACCCTTTGCCAAACTCCATCAGTCTACACCTCCCGCACTAAGTTCTGCTGGCTCCCCTACATCCTCAACAGCTTCTGGAGGTGGCGGTGGAGGACCAAGAGTTCTTTCACCTTCCTCGACTGATCTTGTTCCGAGATCGTTAGCAGGACCACCTCCTCATCCCGGCGGTATTGAATTTCCACCTGCATTTTTGAGAGCGGGACCACAACCACAATTGCCTTTAGCCCCACCTCCATCATCCTCTGCAGGAGCAACAGTTCCACCGCCACCTCCGCACCATATGCACGGTGGACCACCCCATCATATACCACATCCTGCATCACTTGGACTTCCCATTTCTCCCCCTCATCATCCACATCATTTACAGATTTCCATACCACCAGTACCACCACAGTTGCTAACACCACCAACGCCTCCCACACATATACTTACAACAACCCCCCACCTGCCCTCTGTGAATAACCATTCTAGTGAGAATAACATAAGCAGTAGTAGTAGTAGCCGAAGTAGTTCTGGAAGTACAAGAAGTAGTGCCAGTAGCTCGTCATCGTCTTCAGTTTCCACCGCAAATTCGATAAACAACAATGACAGTACTAGTAACAACAATGAAGATGGGCGACTTCATCATAAAAAGATTAAAATTGAGCCTGTTCTCTCATCCTCGCCACCATCTGCCACCTCCGCCTTTAAAACAGTCAAACCAAAGGATATTCACTCAGGTGGGGTTGGGCCAACACCGACGAGCAAGTCGTCTAGTGTCACGTCCAGTGCCCCGTCCAAAGGAGTTTGGCGACCATATTAACAGCAACAATAAAACCAGTGTCTATAGAGATAGCAAAAACTACAATTATTTTCTCATATACTCAAAGACAATAATAAATCAGTTTGTATCTCTTTGTTTACTTAAAATTTTGAAAATTTCCGTGTACATTTTGGTATCGTTTTACTCTGCGCTTATATTTATAGTGTAAATAAATTTTTCTTTTAATAAAGATTTTTTCGTTTAAGACATTTTAAAATTTGCATTGTAGCCACCATCGTTATTCTATATATATCTTTCTTTATATATAATTACTTATTTACTGTTACCTATACGTTAAAATTGCCTATGCATCTGTTCAAATTATGCAACTTTAAAGGGGTAATGTAACATGTATACGCAAAAAGGGAAAAATTATTCAATAAACAGCACAATACAATTTAGTCTGTATAATCAATGGTCCATATTTGGTCGGTTTCAATTAAGATTCCTGATTTCAAAAAATGTTTTCTAGCACCCTAACAATGTTGGTTGAAAAATGGAAACTTCCTCAAATAACGCAAACATAAGCATTTTAAATAGAATTATTGTCAGCTTTACATCACAATATTTTTGTCACCTTGCAACGAAATGAGAAATGAATCCAAGTCCATTTTATCGACTGCATTTAAACACTCATGACTTTAAGTTATAAATCTTCCATCACATATCTTGCGCGATATCAAATTGATATTAAAAATCGACCGATCAGTTCAAACTTCATTTTATGTTGTCCGTCAATATTTCAATTTCATGCACATTTCTTCTTCATTTTACAGTTGTCATCATAGAACACTATATCTAGTTTAATGATAGTATCGGAAACCACCTTAAAATGAAAGTATGAGAGAAAACAAAGACTTTGGTAGGTTTGTTGTTTATTAGGTTAGTATGTAATGTTTATGTGTTTAAAAAATAAACATGTAACTTTGTGAGGATTAAGCAATGAGTCAATGTCAATGTGTTAAACAATGACATTTACAAGGCACTGGTTTGACAGCGACAGTTTTAAACAAATTAAAATTATTCAGTGCTTCATTCAACCTTGTCTTATTCATTGTGCATTTGTCATTACTCATTACCTATGTTGATTCATAATTGATATATGGCAAATTCTATTGTACATAAACTTTCGAATCAAACCATTGTAAAAAATCATAATGTATGATGACATTGACTATTGATTATGAAATTATAATATTTGCCACATTTTATAAACAAAACTTATGAGATTGCGTAAACGTGCTTTCAGAAACTGCTGAACTGTATTGATCCTTGCTTGCCATAACTTATTTGAGCTTGAGTGAGTACGAGAAATAATCGTTTCAAGGTGGATTTTTAAATTTTAAAATGTTTGATCCTCCATACCAGAGAAAGGGGCGATTGAACTCTTCAATAATCTGGATTATTACTGCATTCATTACAATACCTTCCGGTAATTACAAACAGTAATATACACCTGAAAAATAATAAAATTCATCCATTATCTTTCTTTGAAAAGGTCGAGGAGACCGAGAGTCATGTTCACGTCTATGTGGGGACTTTATGGATGAGGAGGAAACTCCGAAAGGAAGATCCCTCACGTAAGAAAAAAGTATAACTGAATGTATTTTTCATTCAATTGTCGATTATGCGATTACAAACTATGAGATGGTCAAGGATCTGTGTTAGTTGAGGAGATTAATTCCTGCTCGTACTATATTATAGTTTATACAAAGATGTAAATGTGTAGACTTTTTTTTTGGATATGTACATATCATATAATGTTTGGGCAGTGCCCAATGGGCACTAGCTGGAGTTAAATTTATTTGATTCTTATTTAATTTAGAGGTCGATGGTCCCCTGTGGACACTTCATGGAGCTCATCATCCTGGGATTCACCAAGTAGTTCATCTTGGAG
>JAHZMV010002298.1:0-13262 GCA_027743765.1 Coecobrya sp. COE2 | reverse complement strand
TTACAGCTATTAGAATTGAAACTAATAGATTCTTCTGCTTCATTATGACTACTAACGCTTCAAAATATTTCAAATTTTAAAATTACTATTTATATCAAAATGATGTGTATCAATAAAAGTCTTAACGCATCATGATGCACTTTCGGTTATTTCCAATGCATGACTACTTATCTTTGGAGCGGATGTTTTTGATTACCAGGTATTCATTGTACAAAACAGCAAGTACATCATCCACAGTTTTGAAGTCTGAATCATAAGCCAAGCTTAATATTATGACTCAAATGACTCAATATTCATCTTATCATGTTATATTTGATGCTATCAACCAGTTGAGTAAAGGTGAGCTAACTCGTAGGTGAATTTGACTGTCTGATACCAATGATATTAGACCTAAACCTCATTGCTTGATACTGTTAAGCATATTTAATATGTGTTCCAAAAAGATAAAAAGAGAGCGAAAGTGTCGACACCTTTATTAGATCAGAGTTAGAGATGTATGATATGATGAGCGATGAATTATGCGTTGTATCATGTTACCCCGTTACAGCCAATGAAAGAGTCTTCCGATTTCCGATACCGCAAAGCATATCCGATTATTGTATGGAATTTTCATGAATTAAATAAAAGCGACCTGGAAATGTTTTTGTAAAATATTTCAAACAATTTTTATTGAATTTTTTACCATTGACTTATATAAATAACGCTGGAACATTTACTTGTGTAAAGACTATAAACTCTACACAGAAATATATATATTATATATAATAATATATATCAATATCAATACATAAGCAATCAATTTTATTTTCTTTGCTTAACAATAATAGTGCTAGTTATTATGTAGGTAATAATGATAATAATTACTGTAGTAGTAGTAGTAATAATGCTTTAAAATATTCAACCACCATTACACATCATCTTGTTTTTGTGATAATAAAAATCATTTCTTCCAACTTTATACACAGTATTTATTCATTATTATTCATAATATAATATCTATATTGTAAATATTCAATATAATATATGTATATATATGTTACAAACAAGATTTACCTCCAATTCCATCTAAGTTAACGGTAAGGCCATGAAATAACAATGTATTTACAAGTGTGCATCTTTGTGTCATATTATTATATATGTTTGCACAAAATGTAATGTGTGTATGTGGCAATAATACTCTCATCATCATCATAATATTTTTTAATATACACAATCATCATCATTCCTCTACAAAAAAAGGATAATCTACTCTAAAGTCAGGAATCTACCTTTGTTCTGCTTAAAAATACCGTTTACATATAATATTCCCTAATATTATTTACTTTTTGTATGTAAGTATAATATATATACAATTTAATTCTCTTAAATATTAAACATATACACATTTTACTTTCTTGTCAGTACTGAAATGGCTATATTATATGCATTCTATAAACTATACTTTTTTTCAAATTTGTCCCTATTACACATATAATATGTTGTAGAGTTAATATAAATGTTACAATTTTTGCTTTCCATTATCTTGTATACCTTTTTACAGGGTACGAAACATGTAAATAAAGAATATATCGGACCAGGAGAAAAAATTATCTATTTAATTACTCTATATAATGTACTCTTACTTTCACTTGTTGAGAGTTCATATTGTTTACAATTTATTTAGCGTTACTAATACTAAAGCATACTCATATTATGACGATCTATTTTGCATAATCGTTTACTGTATAATAACTTTTTATTTATATGAGTATATGAGACACACTCAACTCCCCCTCCTCCCCCTGGAGTGCTTTCTATTGAAAACATATTGAGTGAGTTGAGGTTATTTTTATATACAATTTAGGAGACATCTTAGATACAGTTTAATTTTTTATAGACATTTAATATACTATTATCGTCTGTATATATACAGGGTTTTTGTGGTTTATTCGCGCTTCACAAATACATTGTTTTTTTTTCTAAAAACTTGTGTTGAGTACATAGTAATAATTTTTTAGAGGATTTGTTATTATTATTTTTTGTGTTAAGTACTTTTCCAGCTTTTTGTCTATGTTCCTGTTTTAACCAAATACATTTGTCATTCTTTTGTAGTTAAAAAGTTGTCATTTGTAATCACTAATGTCTTCCGAAAAAACGTCCACTCACACACGTCACAACATACAGTAGTAGTAGTCGTATCATATAGCAGTAGATGAAAAAGCCTAATTTGTAATTAAATAATTTAATAATTATAACGCAGCCACAATGGAATATTTTCATATCCTTTTCATCTTGTCAAGCACTGTTCAGGTATTGCCAACGAATTCATATTAGATGCATTTTTTATAGAAATCATCATGTCATATATCATCGTGTTACCACGAACGAATATTGTTTTTTTTCTCAGCCCAACAAAAGCACTAATGGTTTTCAGTATTACGAAAATGGTAATAATGAATACTATGAATACAACAACAATTATAATAATATAAATATGTAGCTTGTTCTTTTCTTTTAAATATTTTTTATATTTAGAGGTCACGTTTTTGCATTGCTGACGACGACTCTTGGCACTAATTCTTTTAATGAAACAACCAGTTTTATCCGTTGAAAACAGCTACCATTTAAAATACTGAAAAATTTATTTTTTTGTTTGAATTAGTGTATGTTACGGAAATAACACTTACTCGTACTTAAATACATTTTTAATTATGTACTATATTAAAATACATAATGTATATATATAACTTAAAAATTTCACAGTAAAAATATGAGAATTTTATTGCCCGCTTGCTACTACATTTTTAACGGTTTTTATTATTTTGTTATTATATACTTTTAACTCAGAGAGGAGACACAACTTTCATTACTTAAATGTTATGTTGTTTGATAGTTTGCAGGAAAAAATTTATAGAAAAATTTGAAACCTTTTTAGATACAAAAAATACTCGGACATTTAATTTTTTTGCTTCTCAATAGAGAAATGTGGGTAGTAAAAAATTGAACCATATCTTTTTCTTTAATTTTACGGTTTAAGCAAACAAATTTGATTGAAACAATTGGTGTGAAGACAAACAAACTATTTAATGTCGCTAATAAGTCTTATCGGCCAAGGATTTTGGTGTTGAATGTATAACTAATTATATATGCGAGAATAATACAATTACAAATTTTTTCATATCAGATCATGAGGAAAAGCATGAAGTGTGTTTTCTGAAGTAGACATTTTCGTATTGATTTTTTGATTTTGAATATCTGCAGCAACAAATTGATTACCTTGAAATGCGGGGATACTTGTACGAAGCTGCTGCAGCACGAAGACTGGCACACACCAACAAGCTCACTTTTAGAGCATTTTGTTCTGAAAGTTTTACGACAGAGAGGGAGAGACAACGAGAGAGAGAAATTTTGATGAACAGTTAATGTCGTCTCGCGGCCTCCTCAAGGGCTCTAACTTTCATTTCACGATCCCTTTGTTGCCTGCAAACCACACGTTATGGACAACATTGTTGAAATAAAGATACTTTTACCTTCAAGAAATTTATGGTGTTGCGCACTTAGCAAGAGTCAATATGTACTTTTTTTAATTTGTATGGAAAAAATCAAGAGAGATTGTTATAGATCATGATGTAAGTGTGTATATATATTTTTATGAAAGATAATAGAGTAGTAGAGTATTTAACCTAATATATAGGCATGACTTTTTTTTGAGAGAGATGAAAAAATGGAAAAAATAGAAAGCAGAGTAAGTAATGATAATATAATTGATATTGTGAATAATACGTGTAGAGTAATTATATAATGTATATAATTATATACAAGTACAAGACGAGATACGAAGCTATTAATGAATTAAAAGTTGCACTGCTGCGCTGACAGTCTACGTAAAAGCAAATATTGACTTCATTAAAAGGCTGTGGTCTCAAAAATCACAAGTACGTAAATCATCATCATGTTCATATACCGCAAGTATTCTTCCTGATGAGCTTGTGCTAGAAAGCCTGGATGTCCAAGACCTGGTCCGCCTGGAGCGCCACCGGGATGGGGAAATCTTTCTCGGTCCATCATCATTTGTCGTTGCAATTGTTCGTGGGCTGATATCTGATGAGAAAAAAGGGTAACAAAGAATTAGTCAGTGGGATGATACATATTAAAACGCAAGAAATGAAAAGATAATTATTGGCCATGTTTAAAATTGTCGCCTTACATGATGCGCTAACTCGGGAGGATAGCCTTGTCTTCCAAGGATTTCAGGATGAAGACCGAGTGCTGAATCTCTTGGTGGAATTAATTGCGGTTGACGTGAGTATGCACCTGCAGCTGCAGCTTGGTGAAGGAGGGGATCCATGCCTGGGTATCCTTGAAGCTGTCCAGCTACAACATAATACGAATCAATTAGGAATCTTTGACTTTTAAAATGGAAATGATAATCTCAAAATGAATAGTTAGTAATTTTACCAGCCAACTGAAGTCTCATATCCATTGCTAATCTCTCCGCATGTAGTCTTTCTGTCAATAAGGGATCATTACTTAGCTGAGGTAATGACGATGGTATACCTATACATTGGATTGATTTCAAATATTAAGAGAATTGCTTCAGTTTGCTTGTTAAATTGGTAGATTTATTGTTGTAAAATTATGTCTACTAACAAAAGAAATTACCTAAACGTTCGAGACGTTCTCGTTCTAGTGGACTGAGTGTTGTCGGTGGTTGATTAGGAGAAGGATAAAGCCCGAATCCGGACTGATGCAATTGGCTAAGTGGTGGTCCACCAGGACCAAGCGCACCAAATCTCCTATGAACATCCAGCCAATGAGCGGATTCCAATGGATTTGGTAGTCTAGGGGCTTGCCCAGGATTAGCACCCGGCGTTCCCTGTGGATGACTTCCGGGAGCACCAGGAACGCTACGAAGAAATTCTTCTTTCAACCTGTCTGATAATTCCCGTTCACGAATTTCTCTAATCTCCCTTTCCCTCTTCTCCAACGCTTCCATTTCCATTCGTTCTCGAGCTGCAGCAGGTCCGTACAATCCCATTTGATATGGAGCAGCACCCAACATTTGGTCAAGAGGAAGAGGAGGAAGCATTCCAGTTGGACCAGGACGTAAGTTGCTACCAGGTGAGAATCCTGTATGTGGCCTTGCATACTCACTTAACTGCCTTAGAGCAGGCGTGTCTCCAAATGCCCCAGGTCTGGGTGTAAAACGGTCAAAGTGAGAGTTGACAAGCGCAGGATCTACACCTGACGGTGGAGCACCAGCCATACCTTGTGGCATATTGGAACCTGGCTTTGGTGTTTCGCGTTTGTCCCTATCAGGTGTACTACTGAGCTGCTTTCTCGCTTGTGCCGCGCGTTCCCTTTCCTCACGCTCCTTCTCAGCTTGCTTTCGTAATCTCTCTTCTCGCTTTCTAGCGAGTTTCGACTCTGGAACTGGCTGGAATACGTAATAACAAATAAGTTAGCATAATCTATTCCTGCTTGAAAGATTGAAAGACAACAAGTAAACAATCTCTAAAACATAGCTGGATGCGCGGACCTCAGTGGTAAGCGATACGTTCTCTGCAGAATGTTATCTTTCTTATATGTTGTGGTTTGCCATGGATGGTCAGAAGATGTAAATATTATGGATAGTTGGACAGGATCTGACCTACCTACATGTCATTCATGAGAACAAAGAGCGCTAAATATGCAAATTTTGAGACGAACGAATAGATGACAGGAGCAAACATGTCATTTAATAAGGTACCTTGTTCGGTACGGAATTTCTACATATGCACATTTATCTAGTTTGATAATAGGATTATAGTTTTCATGTGATTTCGAGATGTCGCAATTTTTCGTTGTTTTATATTGTTAACACAGCGGCGTGTTACGATTGTTCTAATAAATAGCCTACTAACCTGACCATCCAATTCAATTACCACCATAATTTTATTTATACCTTGAATGTAAGGTAATGTAATGAATACCTTGAATGTTAGGTCCGTTCTGGCACATGAGTTAAAGTCGCCGCGGTTCCAATGTCTCAGGAAAATTGCACTTTGACTACGATGACATTCAGAGTCCTCTACCTTTGGTTCTGGACTAGGTCCACGAGGAACTCCGTGTGGAGAGGGCGTCTCTTCTGGCTCATCGTTATCATGATTATCCCCGTCGTCAATCATGGAGCCAGAAGACATACTGCTGGAACGTCCATGTGATCCATGACCATGATGCGAATGTCCGTGTACCGAATCCCTAGAACTATGTTTATTGGATGCACTTGAACTTTTACTGGAACTGCCATGATGATGTCCATGACTGGATGACTGAGATTGCGATTGTCCTTGTCCACTTGGCGAGATTTCGTTACCTGGCTGCTTCCCACCACTTCCAACCACTCCATTAACAGACTGGCCAGACTGTGGTGAAGAAGAACGCACAGCTTGCTGAGGAGGGATAGGTGGAACTCCAGGCATTCGTGGAATGCCCTGAGGTCCTGGACCTCCTGGTTGTGGGGGTCCTGCATAGTGAGGAAACGGATATGGACTGAAATATGGGCCATAAGGAAACTGATAGAGTGGATGCATGGGATGATGAGCATGAGGATGAAATGCTCCTGGAAACGGTGCTCCACTTGTTGGAGGTAAATGAATATTTGGATGTGGAATTGGTCCTTGCGGTCCAGCTGGAGTGGTCATTGTAGTGGAACCCATCGCAGCGGATATTGGAGGTTGTTGAGATGCACTGCTACTTGTCGGTGCAGAGACAGAGGTTGAGCTAACTTTGGGGCTTCTATTTTTGTCCCTTTCACGGTCGCTTTTTTCACTCGGAGCACGTTCTCTTTCACGTTCCTTCTCACGCTCACGATCACTAATACGATCCCTATCATTTGGAGCATCTCCGATTGAGCCGCGTCGATGTTCTGAGAAACTATCCCTATCAATGGGCTCTTTCTTAGGTGGCTTTTCGGACATCGGCTGTTGTGATGGATGATGTGGAGGGAAAGGCGAAATGGAAGAGGCCATAGCGGAGGTTGGTGGACCCGAATTTGGAGCATTTTGAGAATTTGAACTTAAAGCAGGAGCGTCAAACGCCTGTAAGTAAAAGAACAATAAAAAATATAGAACTAAACCAAAGCCATTTGTTTAACTCAGCTTAGAATTGTATGGTTTAATTTGTCTTACCGGATATCCTGGAACTTTCACTTCTCTCAGGGATTGAAGTGGATTTGGAATCATTTCCGACTTTGCATCAACTATACCACCAGGTTGAGTGGGTGGAGGTGGCTGCTGAGGGCCAGCACCAGACGCCTGCACTGTCGGATGCTCAGGCAGGATTCCACCAAGTGTGTGTGCATTGGGATGAGGCGGAAAATGATGGGGTGCAAAAGGATGTGGGCCGTGGGCAAGTGGATGGCCCATTCCAGGATGTGGGTAAAATCTTGCTAAAGGACTAGAATACATTGAAGGCTCAGATGCATTTGGGGGAGGTATGTCTCTCTCATTACCCCTATCCTTTTCGTTGAGTCCTGATGCTGCTGAAGTCACCACAGCGTCCCCTGGTTGTGGAGGAGGGGTACCTCGGGAATGTGACGACGGAGGGACCAATGGCGGAGGCTGAGAATGTAGTCCAGGAGGTGGATACCCTGGTGGTAGGGGAGATGATGAGCTTTTGGGAACAACCATTCCAGGTGGGAAGGGATATGGCCCGTGCATTCCAGCAAGTCCTGGGGGTAAGCCTGGCATTCCAGGTGGACCTGTAGGTGGGAGTCCGGACACTGTTCCGTTTTCCTCACTACCGAAGGGTTTCTGCCCAGGTAAAGGTTTGAGATCGTCCGACGATGGAGACATGAGAGATTTCTCATCCTTAATAGTAATAAGCGGACCCGTAGACCCAGGAGAGTCTCCGGCTTGTGGGGGCATTTGTAGTGACAATTCTCCGGGAAGTGGGGGCTGTTGAGATGGACCGGCAGGTGCATTGTTGAAACCCGGAGGGAGAGGAGGAGCACCTGTAAGATTCAAATGGTTAGGGCGACTGGGCAGAGCGCCGCTACCACCTTCACTTGCCTTTTCAGACAAGTCTGTCCTATCATCTTTCTCTTCTTTCACTACATGGTTTCCTGCAGAGGGTATTCGAAGATCAAAGTTTTTGCTATCCACCATTGCATTTGCACTAAAATTATTGTTACTGCTCGCAGTCGTACTACTACCACTACTACTACTACTACTATTATGGTTGAATGGCTCTATCAGGGGTGCAGTTACTTTTGGAATTCTAATGTCTTTCGATGATGAACTATTTGTAACACTACCTATCTCCTGTAATGAACTCTCCGACAGTGGTGAGTTCTCAGACACACCACTCCTTTCACTGTCACGGGCACTACTATTTATTGTGTCATTGCACTTGATGTCTTTATTACTTTCATTTAACTGGGAGGAGGATGAAGAAGACGTTGTGGTTGTATTGTAGTCTATTAATGAGGTCTTTCCTGAATTTTCCAACTTAACTATTGACGAACCTGCACATCCAGCGTCAGAGGCAGCGACATTAGTACTATTCGTTTGCACAGCATTATTATTACTACTGTTGGATTCTGATACACCAGCACGAGTAGTTGGTGTCGAATGTACTGAACTAGGTAATGATGCTTCATTCACAGTGTCCACTTTCTCACTCTTTATTTCTGAAGTCACATTCACTGAGCCACTTTCCGCACTATTTGTGTCATTATTTGTGTTCGCACTGCTGTCATTTTCAGCGTTATTACTATTAATATTAGAGTTAGAGCCTGCAAAACTTGTAGAACTGTTCATCTCACTCGGTCTCTTGGGCTCAGGGACAATGAGATGCGTGATAGGCGTAGGCGTACGACCAGACGAAGATATGAGAGGGACAGGACCTTCCGTGTCCAGGGATGGTACTGTTGTGCTGGATGAGGAGTTTGTAGGAGCACCAGTGCTGGTTGCACCACCAGATGCAGCAGCAGTGGAACCTGAAGCATTGTCCAGGTCTGCAGACGGCGACGGAGTCCTTGAACTTGAGTTCTCCATATCACCTTGTTCGTTATCAATATTGTCGTTCTCTCCGTCAATGTCTGCATGCTCGGTTTCATTTTCATCATCGACCGAACTCCCGATAGAGCTCCCGGAGGGACTCTGAAAATTGACAATTGAAACAAAATGATGAAGATATACTTTTGACTTTGTAAAGTTACAAGCTTTTTCGTAATTACCTCTGGTCGATCTTCCTTTCTCTTTTTGCTTTGTGAAACCTTTTCATCCTCAGTGGGCTTCGCACGTTTCTTTCCACGTGGCGCAGGACTGGCTGCATTCGACTATACACAAACACCAAATGTTAATGTCAATGTTACCTTACGTTGCTTAAAGAAAACAGAAGTTGCAGTATTTACCTTATTTTTGCTTTTGTCGCTGGATGAAGAAGTGTTGCTGGCTGCGCCAGGCGACTTTCTCCCTGAAATCTTCATGTCTGGTTCGGGTGTGCAATTATCACTACCTCGTTTTGGTCTGTTTCTGGCGTTCAATTCTTTTGTCCTCGTCCGAGTGCGAATTCTACCTTCATCGTCTTGAACAACTGGTCGGAATAAATAAGGTGGGTCTTTATTTCCTTCAAGTTGGGGTAGCTCACCGTACTTTTTAAAATGAACTCGACATTCGGTGCACAAAAGTATGGGTTTCGGATTTTTTCCCGCATGATGCCAATCCTTAGAACCTGTGACGGAGTGACAATAAACATTAGTATTCCCACCAAAACTACTTTTCATATCTAAACCAAACTTTCCCCACATACTTGTTGTGAAACAATGTCTACAGTGGTAGCCACTTAGGTCACGTGAGTCGGAATCGTCTTCGGAAAGTTCGTCTTCACTAGCAGAGCTCAAATCACCAGGTTCTTCCTTATTATTACGAGAATTCCTAGGGGCCCGAATACGCCTGAGAACGCTTTGTCGTCTGTGCCTACGATGAGTTCTACTGGGTAGAGCAGCAGGTGTCTTCTTCCAGAGATAATAAAATTCAACCAGTTCCCCAGTTTCTTTGTGAGGTAGAAGCTCTTTACGGATTCGAAAAAAGTTTTTCCCAAATTGCCTTAAGCCTTTTACAAATCGTTTCTGGAAAGGTCAAAATCAAACATCATGACAATTACAATCACACTTTCCATGATACAGTACTACTTCATCCTTAAAAATTCTAGGCAAAAATTACCTGTTCATCTTCTGACCACTTTTTATCAATTCCTTTTGGTACGGGGCACTTTACTAATGCTTGTAGAGCTTTACCAGGTTCGTATGTACATTCATGAAGCTGAAAGATATTAGTTTTCAAATGAGAAACTATACTGTTCCCTTCTCATGAATCAATCACGTATGGAGAAATGTATCAGGAAACTTACTACTGCAAGTGCGTTAATAGTTGTATCGTCTCGAGAAGCCGCTAAACATCCGTCATCTGGAGAACCACCATCACACATTCCAGCAAACGCAGCCATGGATCGCGCCGCGCGTAAATACATCACCAAATCTGCATCCGCTACCACACCCGGTTTCCAGCATAATTCTTTCCCATTCTTCACAATTAACCGGTACACCTATTTGCAGTCCTGGAAGATGCGCCTGGTGGGAGGGCCCGACCCTTATCTCTCCCTGTGTGGAAGCCAGCCTGTAAATGTAAAAAAAATGAGCATATTTACAAACGAATGCTATGTCTTATTTATTGAGTAAATGTTTAGAAAATTTTGATTAACATTCGTACCTGCGTGTTTCCGGGTTATATCCCAATACGTAGAAGAAGCTGTCCGGTCCAGGCTTGAAGACACTTACCAGGGATGATAATTCGGTAAAATGTTCTACCCGACACAGACCCCTGAGAACTGACACTGGATAAGTGTCAGTGGCATCGGAAATAAAGAGCTCGCGACCACAAACTTCCGGAAATTGTGTTGCGATGCTTTCACCTTTCTCACCACCTGCAAAACGTGTCAAGTTATTGAATATCCCACAAAATAATACAAATGCCCACATCAACTTTCACCACCACCACAAAGAGAATAATCTTACCTTCAACTGACTCTACTTGCAGTACGGTCTTGAATTAAAAGTTGATAAACGGTTTCTGGTACTTCACAAGGCCTATAGAACCATTTGATATGGACCATCAACGTATCCTTCTTGCTCTGCAAATGAACAAGAAACAATATTACTAATATAGCTTTCTACTTTAAGCCTCCTTTATGTTATATTTGCTCGCGCTCGTTCCTGGTAAATTTTAGCTTCGCGTTCATTTACTAATCAAAACAACTAACTTGTACGAATTAGTGTACGTATTGTACCAAAACTCATTATACACACAAAGAATTTTTGTGCATGGCAGTAGTCATTTGACTCGACTATTTGACATCACTACTTCAACTCCTCATCACCATCATCATCAACTTTCGTCATTATCACCAGTAAAATGTACACAAAAATGCTTGCTAAATATTGATCCTTGTAATAGCCAAACTCGCTAACTATGATAATCAACAAAAACATATTGCATTCATGCGGCTTCACTTTTGAGAACTGTGATGATGATGACAAACATCAAATATTAAACATTTAACGGAGAGATGATGATGATGAATCGGCTTAAAGATATTTATACATAATATTATTATCTTCTTTTATGAGAGTGTATGTGTGTGTGCATTCATTCATCCATGTTGTAAAAGTAATAAGTAGCAGAGCAATTCGTCTCTGCACACATAAAACAGGTCCATTAATGATGACGATGATAATGATAACAATAATAATACTTGCTTTTGCTGCTATATATGTGCATTGTACTCATCACGGTAGTAGTGCAACAGCACATTTTACAAACTACTACAACAACTATATGTCACGCTGTCCATGTGTGTACATTTGCGCATATATATATTTTTTCACTGTGCATAATAATCCATGCTCTTTAACAAGACTTCATCAATTATCACTAAAACGATAAAACACGGTTGACAATAGAACGACAAAGAACGCTGATGAGCACGTAAAAGTAAGGCAGCTATCGTAGTAAACCTTCTTATTCTCACAGTAAAATTTAACTAGTCACATAGAGAGAGAGGCTCTAAACTGTTTTGGAAACACACGAGGACTATAGGACCACCACCACTACTCATAAACTGATAAACAGCATAATCTCCCTAATTCATTTCTTAGGCTCTAACTCCGCAACTGATAAGCTTGTACACGAGATAATTTGAATATTTTACAAATAAAACCACATAAAACTACTTACTTAGAAGGATTAGCCTGCTAAGTAGTAGGTATAATATGCGCGTACCTATAATCCTCTATATAATTTGCAACAAAATTGCACGATGGGTACCAAACGTGAAAATGTACACATTTGTACAAAAGTGTTGCAGAGAGATAAGAAAGGGACACCGTGAATGAATGAATAAATGTTTAAGAATATTTTTTGTCTCAACTGCGAGACTAACTAGTGGCCATGTCTGCCTAGTCGTGGTTATTATTAAAATCGTGGCATGTACACACAATCATGATATTTGCATGCGCACTATTTAATTAGTTTTATTATAAGGAAAACGCAGCAAGGAAATATTCAAATCTAATATAATTGGGATTTCCCACAGTTGGATGCATTCCCAGTAAAAAATGTATGAACATGGCAATAATCTTTATAATAAACAATAATAACAACCCAAATGAAACAAGATTATTGGGCTATCAATGGAAAGCATTTTTTTCCAGTATATCACAAATAGTTGAAAATATTCACTTAAAACAATTCAGCTTTTCTCAACCAGTAGCATTTTTACTCTGTACTCATTCACACATGCGTACATCTTGTCAAAGGTGATTTCCTATTTGATAATATATTATTATTGAATTTCGTTTTACCTTCTTAAAAAAATGTTCAAAACAAAATTAAACAGACAAACTTATGCCTGCCTGCTTGCACATGAGATTAGTACGATACGCTTTCCCAATTACATATACACCAAAAATTATATTTGCACAATTAATAACTCATGTATGTAGTAGTAGTGTGCGCGCAGAAAAAGACGTGAAGAAGCACCTACCTCCAATCATTCGTATAGCCATGAAAGCTATCATCGCAGAGATCACTCTCCTACTATCAAAATCAAAACCATTCATTTCCATTTTAACTTCAGTGCTCAATCACTTCACAGCTTGATACATGCCAGAAACTGTATACACTGACATAATCAATCCATTTACAATGTGTCACAACGTCAATAACACAATAATAATAATA
>JAHZMV010002297.1:0-11339 GCA_027743765.1 Coecobrya sp. COE2 | reverse complement strand
TCATCTTCGACATTACATTAATTATAAATAGTGAGCAATTATGGGTCATATAAGTAAAGTTGCAAAAACGTCTTTCAAGCAGAAAACTAACCTTTTATCAACAAAGTCAATTACTTCACGCGGAGCAAATAGCAACCGCGATGACTGTAGCTCAGAGAACTGGCGGGATAAGATATGAAAGAGAAAAGGTTCCAGCAGTTTAGTTTGGATAAACGACTTTTAAAACTACAAGACAACAACACTGGACGAATTTGAGCTTGGCATTGATTATAATAATACCAAATTAAAGCTCACCGTCATACTAAGGTCAACTTGGAAAGCAAACGATGCAATGAAACAGAAATAGGCCCGGAAGGAACACAACAGATAACGCATGAGGAAGATGAAATTTTACATTTGCCGAAACGTCCGAAACCATTGCAGGAAACCAATTACCACGATTAATTTCGGTTGGTCCTTTCGCATAACAATGAAGCAATGCACCCATTAAAAACGTAGATAAAGAAAAATGGATGATATGGAATCTGTTAAGCGAAGCTCCAGAAACAATAATCTTGTTAACTTTTAATGAGGAAAATAAAGTTTAAGTCTTAATAATAAAATTGTCCTCTGCCAAAATTTCCACGAAAAAATTGTCCGCTCAGAAACCTTGTCCTCTTAAAAAATATTCCTAATAAAATAGTCCGGAAGAAAAAAGCTCACCGAAGAATGGACCTAAACCCAGCGTTAGTAAGTAGAAATTATGACAAATTTGTATTCTGAAAATTAGATAACGGTTAAACGTTTCTAGAAAGCACTATAAATGAGTTGAATCTAATACGATAAAAAATAATGTACATACAATATGGGACCTGCCAATTTTAAAAATTAACCAAAACTTTTTACAAAGGCATGCTTTTATTGTTTACTTTTGCTGTCAAGTTAGGTGATTTTGAAATTTTACTGGAATGGCTTGGAAGCTAGTGACTTAAATCATATTTCGTGGTATAATTAATTTTAAATGATTAATCTTATTTGTTGAAATAGTTGTCACTTATGTATATACCATGCATATTAAATATCGATTGTTGGCTGTACAAGGACAAAGCTGATGTTATCAGCATGTGATTTGATTTAAATATTATAACCTTATTTAATACAGAAACAAATCCAGGATACCACGGGAAAAGCCTACAAGTTTTATGATATGATCAAAACCCGACTAAATGCCTACCAGGTACTCCTCAATTCCTTAAAGCAAACCAATCAGCATGAAATTATTGAACTGCTTCTCTACAACAAATTTCCCAACGAACTGCGAATCCAAAAGGTAATTCGGGAGAAAATTGGGGAATCCAAGAAACCAACATTATTTGAAGTGAACTCACCCAATGAACATTTTGTCGGACGAGATGAGGAGCTAGATTTGATGATTTCCAAGATCAACGATAATTTCCAATAAACAACAACCTCTTTTAATACTTGGCGAGAGCGGCATCGGGAAAACACAAGTGTGCAGAATGTTTGCTGAACGACACCAAAATGATTTTCAAGATACCATCTGGATCAACGGACAAACCGAAGGCTCACTAGCATCAAGCTTCAGTCGGCTGGCAAGAGACTGTTTGCAAATCCCAGAGAGGAACATTAATGGCGAAGAGAAGGACATATACCAAACAGTAAAAGATGTTTACAAATATTTATCGAAGAGGAAATCCCTCTACATTTTTGATAATGTTGTCTGGGGTTCTCATCTGAATAAGTTCCTACCAAATAACGTGGATGACTTCCAGAGAAACAAAACTTTCCCCACCAGTCCTGCTGTCATACTAACAAGCTGTAGTGAACCTGACTCAATCATCCTCTCCTCAAACCTGATCATACGGCTTGGTGTTTTAAAAGAACCTGACGCGATTGAACTGGCATGCAAAATATTGCCAAATGTACAATCTGAGAATACGGAAGTGGCACGTCTTGTGAAATGTCTCAAGTTTTTTCCCCTTGCGATTAGTCTAGCCACTGCCTACCTTCGGGAGCAACAATGCTCCAATAATGAATTCACGATAACACAGTATGTAACTGAGTTTGACAGAATACATAATCAAGTTATGGATCACCCAGGTTGGAGAAAGGAAACCAATTACTTCCTTTTGACAACTCTGACCACCTGGATAATAACAACAGCAGCAATTGGCCAACCACTCGTCCAATCATTTTTCAAGTCACCTGCTCAGCCCAGTACCATGATCCCCATTTCTTCGGAAAATGAGCTCATTCAAAATGCAGTTATTCAATCATTGCAATGCATTGCTTTTATTGACCCTTACCCAATAAATCCATTCACTTTCGATAGATGGATAAGCTATAAATCCATTATTGACAATTTGCTGAAAGCTTTTTGCCTACTAATCCGTTATAACATACTAGAGGCGACAAATGATACGAATTACAGTATTCATCCTCTTGTTCAAATGTCCATCAGAAAGCATTTGACATTTGGCCACTGTGACAAACCAGTTCTGTCAAATATTCTTAAAATATTGGCTGAACGTGTTACCCGAAAAGACTATGGTCATTTGATGACAGCCTGGAAGCACTGCAGTGAAGACTTACGTGAAGAATTTAGCTACATCCCGTCAAGAATCACAGCAGATATGTTGGCAAATAAAGAGCAAGCCGGTAATCGCCAGCTGGACAAGTTGTCTTTTGAAACACTTTTAGGAGATCATTACGTATCCCGTTCGCTGCTATGGTCAGCCTACTATATCAGCTACGATTCACTGGAAGTGAAATGTGAGTTGGGATTGCTGAATATCTGCCAAGGAAATTATTTGAAAGCTTTAGACTTATTCTGTGAAGTGAAAAAATGCGTTGAAATTGAAACAGTAGAAGATAAGTTGTTGGACTACAGAGCGCATGTTGGTGCAGCAGCATGTCTACGCGATCTAGGAAAGTTCGAGAAAGCCATCACTTGTTTTAAAAAGGCAGGTGAACGACATCCCCAGGCAGCTATCTTAACCAGAGCCATAAACTACAGCAAGATGATACTTTCTCGAGGAAATTCCGGACTAGGATGGTTCCTTGCTTCCAGTAACAACAAACTCATCAAATGGCACAACGAGCTATGCAGCATGGGCAATCAAGAAAATGTGATTCAATACACCACCAGCAAATTAGCTTGCTTTTTGATGATAGATGGGAAACTTTCTGAAGCAAAGAAAATTCTTCAAGAAAATTTGGAACGGGACATCAACCAAGGTGAAAGTGATAATTCATTGTACATGGCCCGTATCTTGCGCATGGAGGGAAAATATATTGAGGCACTGATGGCGCATCAAGACATTTATAGACAACGAGCACTATTGTACGGAGAAACAGATTTGTATACAATAATTGCAAAATATGACATTGGAATTGACATGTGCTTTTTAATGAGAAACGATGAAAACTTTGAGTCATTTGATACAGTGTATGGTTTACTATTAGGCCTTTGTAGCTTACTGGATATTCACTTGTGGGAACTTCAGTGTAAACGATGGATTGAAGCTGCGTATATTGAAATGCACAAGTCAGAACAAAAATTTGATCTTAACTGTAGAATGGGTCATTTGTGTTAGAAAGGCTTCCGAATTTCTTTATGAGCTCCAATTGTTTCACAATATCCTGATCCTAAACTTACAAGCCAGTAAAGATCACTCCTTGTCTTCAATGATGCATTTAGAAACTGCAAAATGCTTGTTTGGGCTTAGACGAACCCACGAGGGAATAACCTACTGTGTAAAGGCGAAATACGGTGACCAAACGTCCTCAGAAGAGATTGTCCACAATGATGAGGATTATAACGACGCTGCTGCTGAACGAGAAGGTATGGAGTTACTAAATAAAAACAAGGTTTAAATTTGACATGACAATTCTTACGTAAATAACTCATAAGGGCTTTAGCAGTGCAGTGATATCAATGATATCGAGCAGCGATATTGAATTTTAATGTTTTTTGCTCAGCAGGAATTTTTATTTTGCAAGCAACGATTTCAGAATCAGTGGCATGTTTTTGGAAATTAGTGTTTAATCTTAGTAAACCTAAGCAAGCAGGGATTCTGAGTTTGAAAACAGGGATTTAGGATCAGCAGGGATTTTTTTGGAAATTCGTATTTTTCTGAGCAGGGATTCTAAGTTTGAAAACAGATTTTATTGTCAACAAGGTCTTTTTGGAAATCTGTTTTTTGCGTAGCAGGGATCTTGATTTTGAAAATAAATATCTTTTGTTCAGCTAGGATTTATGAAAAATTTNAGGGATTTAGGATCAGCAGGGATTTTTTTGGAAATTCGTATTTTTCTGAGCAGGGATTCTAAGTTTGAAAACAGATTTTATTGTCAACAAGGTCTTTTTGGAAATCTGTTTTTTGCGTAGCAGGGATCTTGATTTTGAAAATAAATATCTTTTGTTCAGCTAGGATTTATGAAAAATTTCGTTACCACATTTTGGTAAGAATTGTGTCGTCTAGTATTTATAATCACCACAAATTAAACTTTAACTTGTCTTCTTGCTTCCAGACGATACAAGCAAACCATTGGTGGAAAGACTAAAGCCAACTCCATATTCAAATAATCCGCAGCTGAAGCACACACTTTTTCTCTCTGTCGTCGCATTGATCTTGTCGGGAATGATTATATTTGTAGTCCATTTTATAATCGTGGGCGGCAATGATTCAAATTCAAGAGGGAAAACGAATGCAATCACTAACACAACCACAAAACTACAAACTTTCTACAAGCGATTTGAGACTGAGAGCATTTCTAAAAATATTTTGCGGACGCAGGCTATTGAACCACTAACACTTTCCAATTACACATTAACAAATGATGGAAATGGTAATGTCAGCAACAACACCTCAGTATTTCGAAGCATATCGGCATCGTCATATGAAGATTATAAAAGACAGATAGGCGAGATTCAAGACGGCGAACAAGCAACTGTAACACTTATCATTAGGAACGTAACAGTCGACTGGATAAACATATCCTCATTCCTAGAACAAAACATTTCTGAATTACATGTCATTCTGGAAGTTTGTGACGATTGCGGCCAGGGTTTGATCGGAACATCACTGATTACTGAGCTTGTGCAGCATTCAAGGTTTGCTATGCTCAAAATAAGGAAATCAGATGGTCCAGAATGCTCTTCCGTGAGTTCCCCAGCGCAGAATCATTTTTATCAACAAAATGTTGACTCCAGGATTCCCCATGAAATACCAATAATTCTACCCAAACTGATCTTAGAATACGGTGGAAATAAAGACAACTTAGTAAGTTCTACAATGCAACAACTTGCATTTTTTAAATGTAAAACTTTCATTTATAAAGAGGGGTTAATCGATGATGATTCTTGTAATCATCTCACAAGCATTCTATCAAATTCGGCTGACACTTTGAATTCAATTAGTTTTGTAAAAACTTATTGGAACTCTACTTGCTTCACTGAAGAGAAGTTGACATTTCATTCAGTTAAGTACCTTAGGTTGGATATAATGTCTAGTATGCAGCAAAGAAGTGAACATATTTTATCAATTTTACGTGCGTTTCCAAATATAGAAGTCTTCAATTCCAACTTTGGATTCATACCTGGTAATGAGATTATCAATTTCAGGTTGTCTGATGCATTGAAAACTTTCAGTGCAAATATATTAGTACAAAGTGAAGAAAATGTATTGGATGTGGAAATGTTTCTGGATACGATGCACGAGATAGAGACCTTGAATATTAACGTGCTATTTGAAGGAAAGCAGGAAGGACATAAATGTGTTATGAAAGGATACTTGTTGGCAGAGAAGAGTTTGAACAGGTTGTCTGTTTCATCTAACTGTCTTTACAAGAAAGAATAATCACATTCATATTCTACACAAAAAACACCGGCGCAATTATCTTATGGAAACTTCAAACTTTTTCATAGTTTACTGGGAGTATTTTCGTTAGATAACACTGTCTACAATATTCACATTATCATTCCAGTGATGTTGATGATAAGTGTATGTGTAAGCTGTAAAGCTCTAACTTGTGGTTATTAGATTCAAATAAATGTAGTTTTGTAGCAACTCAAACTAACTAATGTTAGCTTGCATTGTTGCAGAACTACTTTGTTTGCTAATTAACTGATGTATGCATGGGATATTTACTATAAAATGCAAGATATTTAGCCTAAGTGAATTACAAAGTGGTAATTATATATATTTAAATATTGTAGATAACTAAGCAGGTGCAACTAAGATTTCAATGTTATTAGTTGGCTAATCTTTAAATTCAGCCAAATAATTACAAATTTGATATGATACAATGATCATAATCATGATAATATTCTAAGATACTTTTAAACTCTAAATCGAATCAAAACAAATCTTGACGTAATTTTTCTGACTCAGAAGAATGACACCGTGGATCAACAATAAAGTATGTATTATGTGACATTTATGTAGGTAAGTAGATGAATATAAAATTATTATGGAATAAAATTGCTGCGGCATCAATTTAACTTATATCCATTACACTGATTAGAATGCGATGCCAATTTAACTTCAAACTATAGCATATTTCAAATTTCATATAATTATAACATGCGCATGGTTAATGTAGAATAATAAAACAATAAAATACATATTCCATAATGGTGTATATAGTGCATTTATGTATAAGATTTTTTCATATATTTATTACATTATTAAAATTAATTTTGATTGTATCTTTCAAGATTTTATTGCAAGGTTTTTAATACAAAATTTATAGTTAATATTTTTACACAATTTAGGTACGAGGTACATTTTAATATTATTTTAAGTCTGTTGCTTCTTTCGTCCCAACGGTTTCTGAAATTGCTTTATTGGACCTTTCGGTTTAAAGCCATTTCCTTACGGTTCATGTCCTTTCATTTGAGTTATGAACATCTCTTTGTGCCGGAATCTCTGTCCACAGATTTCATACGGGAAGGATCTGTCGCGCGTATGAACGAATTTGTGGCGTTTGAGGATTTTTCCACTGCCAAAACTTTCTCCACTCACGTCGCAGACAAAAGAACGGAGACCAAAAATGAACAATTTTTTTGTGAGATTTAAGACCACACGGAGAAGTATAAATTTCCACAAAGTTTACGGATATGCCTGACACCATTATTTGATAAAATTCCGAAAGCAATATTTAATCTTCAAATAAAGAAACAATTCATTATCTGATGTACTATTACAGACAACTTATGTCACTTAATTCTGACTTGTTTGCAGACTATTCCTATCCAAGGAAAAGTTTATTCATAACGTGTAGGAATCAATCCGTTGACTTGGTCAACACAGTTCAAAGAGGTTAACTGCGCAACACAATTGACCCAACCAAGTCTCACCTTTATTAATGAGCATGACTTATAAAAAATTTCCCTTGTATTTCATATGATTTTTCTGAGGTCTAAAAAATCTCCAATTGAGCATCCATCAAACCAATCAGCAAAACTTATCTAACACACCAATAAAAGATACCGTAAGAATAGGGAGATAAATGCAATTCCACTCAACTGTCATCAGCCCATTAACCGACCCTGGTTGTAATAATACAACCAATATAATTACAGAAGCGGTTAATCCCCACCGTTGAATTTCGTTCATTAAAATTGCCAAAACCTGTACTCGTCGGTACAGCAATATGTTCTCGTAAGTGTCATCGTTCGGCCTATCATATCGTTGCATATCTTGCAAAAAACTAAAACATATTCACGAAAGCTCAAAGTACAGAGGATCATAATACCGCCCGTTGAAATATTTAGGTACGACATATGTATGCTCCGATTTGCAAGATACAAGTGTCATTGACGAAAACCACAGGTTTGCTGATTGTATGAAACTAGTATCAAATTGTATGAAACCAATTGGCAGTTACTAAATCTGCTTTGTTGAGCTCTGTGGAGTATTCATATGTTAGCCAATAACCTGCAAGGGAAGGGTGGCAAGGACTACTCCAATATAATCCGTGCAGATAGAAGTATAAAACTATTGCCACAAAAAATGTTACTTCATAAGCATATAGTATGTTGACTTTTTTGAGAATTGAATGCTGAAAGCTGTAGATACACTTGTCTTTGAACCATTTACTCAGTTGAATATTTCCATTGATGTACACCACTAAATCCTTTGCTTGTCGCTCTGACGTCAATAAACATACCAAACAAAACATAGGTATAAGACTGAAGTATACCGGAATGAACACTTTATGAACAATGAATTCTTTGCTTATATTGGCCGTATCGCTATTTTTGTAAACGTAATAAGTTTGTATGGGAACAATTGTTATGAAAATGTAAAACAGCCATCATTTTGCTGAAAATTGAAGTTTTGACTTTTCAAATTTATCGCCTATTCGAAATAGGGATTTCTTTTTGTCCCACTCAATTTTGCTTCCAAACGTTAATTTTGCATTGGAGAACATAAAAATGAAGCAGGAAAGATGTCTTAATTGTAACATTGTGAAAGTGAGACCTGAAGTTCCGTTCTTGCGGATATTGTTTAGAGTTAGAAGTCACTCGAGCGTTAGGAAATTTTGTCAGTGTTTGTGGTTTGCTTTGCAGACTAGCAAATTCATGGATTGCGTTTTCCCATTTATTTGAAGTGTATTCCCTTGATTTCCATGTGCGTAAATATTAGGAAATTATTTTTTTCTGATATTTTTATTTTAACTTTTATATGTTCCTGGAACTCTACGTACGTCCCGATGTTGTTGGGAATGAAGTTTGGAAATGTTAAAAATCAATTTTGAATGGGAAATGAATTCGTAACACATATTTGACCAACATATGCATATGTAACTTCAATTTCACAAAAATAAAATAAATATTTTATGCAATATTTGACGAAGGCTATTTTGATGAGTTTTGGAGAGACGTATAGAGGAGTGAGCATATCTATTACTTTCTTGTTAGTTGTCAGGGTCAAATGATAAATTCATTTCTAAAAAAACCTATTACATGTCATTACTTAACTTAGTATCGTCTCTATGTTCTTTCGAAAATTATTTTAATTACAAAATCGCCTATTTCCTAGTTGCTCGGAGCATGACAAGCTGTTAGAAAAGTGACATCCGTAATTGAAAGAAATTAAGGAAATAATTTAAAAACTAAAAGGCATTATTCAAACCGGGCATATATGTAACTTGAAAATATGAGAACACGTCATGGCAGATAGCCAAACGAGAAAAAGTAGCCAAATTCTATGTTATTTTTCATTAAAACATTTTCAATATAAAGCATCGTATTGGGGAACAATTTGAATGTTATAAATATTTTATTATAGACGACATTTTAGCTTCAAAACTGCACTTCAACCAGGAAACAATAATGCAATAATTCACAATGTCCAATGGTAAATTACAGATTATGTAATAATTTCTCTGACAAACGAATCGCTGCCGAAAATGAAAATACGTTTGGGTGGAGTAAATCACACCCGTATGACATATCACGATAAAGCTGGGCAGTAACATATAATGAAAAATACTTGCTGCAAAAATTCCAGCATGGTACATGCGACATTTTTGTGAAGTGAGAAATTACGTTTTACATCGAAAAATAGCACTTTTTATTTATATGCAAATGTGAAAGTAATATTCAATACTCAAATCTCAACACAGAAAATATTTGGTACAGACCATAGCTGCGCATACCTCATGAGGTACCTCAGAAAAACTGACCTCGAGGTTTGAGGTATGGATTTTTTAAACTAGTGAGGGGAGGTGAGGTATTGCAAAATTTGCGACAATGAGGTGGGGTGTGGTGAGGTATTGACAAATGTGACACCATGAGGTGAAAGATAGTATGGTATAGATGAGATATAAAGCATGAAGTAAGGTAATCTACATGCAATTATGTAATACATAGGGACATTGCAGTGCACTGCCAATTTACCATACCATATATTCACCACCACATCAAATATTCTAAACTTTTATGGTGGGTGGAGAGCCGCAACCGAGACATCTCCATGAAGCCAAGAATATTCTTAACCTCGCTCGCCTCTCTAAAAAGCATAAAAATAAATAAAACAGCTTAGAAAAGTATAATTTGAAAACAATATAACGGCAATGGTTTTGACATTTTTTTTGTCAATGCGCCTACTTACTAACCACATAGTGTCTATTACACTAAGTTTAGCTAATGGAAATATAAAGCATTTGAAACATTAATTAATGTACACCACTATTCCCGTAGAGGAATAATATTTTTAATACTATTTTAGCTCGTTGACTATTCCAATGATAGGTAATATGGCATAATGAAAAAATGAGGTGGTGAGGATGAGGTTGAAGAAATTTTAATCCATGAGGTGAGGTTGAGGTCTAAGAATTTTTTAATAACGAGGTTAGGTGAGGTGTGGTATACAATCCTACGCGCAGCTATGGTACAGACTACCCAATTTTGCAATGAAGATAAAACGTTTAAAATGAAATAATATTAATGACATAAGACTACATACATACATACATTCATACATATGACTTACATATAACTATCACCAAACGAGAGTGAGTTAAACGAGACCATATACCTAGGTAGTAATACTGATGGGTTACTCCTTCTGTAAGCAAGTGACAAGTTGACTTTCTCGAGAATTGAATGTTCATAACCGCCGGTAAACTCGTCTTTTAAGAACTTACTCAGTTGAAGGTGACCGTTAATGTAAATCATCAAGTGTTTGGCATGGCGGCCCAATGTAATTAACATAACCATACAAACTGAGGATAGAACAATGACATAAGCTGGGATGAAACTTTTACGGACAAAGAAGTCTTTGTTTAGATTTGTCACATCGCGATTCATATACTCATAATACGTTTGGATTGGAACTATAGTACAGAAAATAAGAAACAAAAAATATTTTGCTTTGTACCTCGTTTTTAGTTTTTCAAATTTATCGCTTAAACGATATACGCGTTTTTTCTTGTCCCATTCAAGCATGTTGCCTAATGTTAGTTTGGCAAGGTAAACTGTAAACAAGAAGCAGGGATGATGTCTGAGCACAAACATGTCGTAATGTTATTGCCAATTCTAAGCCCACTATAAATATATTGTTAAGATTTTTAAATACAATAAAAAGATTTGAAAGCGTTACAATAGAGAGGGGACAGGATGACTGGATATAAATCTGTAAGTTAATTTTATTTCAAGCAAAAGCATTTATAAGAAAATTGAATATAGCAGTTTTGTAGCGTATTCAATAAGCTTCAAATCTCAGGAAGAAACGAGGAGTAAAGTCCATTATTAAGTTCGTAGTCGATGTTTTCCTTCAAGTGCATCATGAGCTTCGCGACAGAAGACTTTCCAATTTCCGATGCAG
>JAHZMV010002296.1:0-14319 GCA_027743765.1 Coecobrya sp. COE2 | reverse complement strand
TCATGGTTGGCACATATTTATATTTCACTGAAACGATAATAAAAATATATTCACTTTTAACGAGCCGTGCATCTAGACGAAGTTACCCTTACCCACCCACAAATACCATCATCATCAAATTTCATCTTGAACAGCAAGCGTAGACGTTCATTATCACTCTTCTTAAGTATAGGTATTACAGTAAACCTATCCATCCAGAGAGAAGGGGTGAACAGATTAAATGGATGCAAGTTCACATTATTGTTTAAACCCAGAAAACATAAGAGTTGGCTTATCTTAATATAAAATCTTTGATCCATGTCATGTCAGTTTGACGTTGATTTTTTGGGATGATAGCATTCTTATGAGTAAACTTAAGACTGGGAACATAATATGAAAAAATAGTTTAGTGGCTTTATTTTTTTCTTGCTTTAAACCAAGTTTTAGATGAGCATTCGCTGTTGTTGTTACTACTAACTAGTACTAGCACCTTGACTATTTGACATGGTCTTGTGTTAATTTGGAATTTGTCTAGAGTGCACACAATTACTCAGGTAAGATGTGTGGTATTAATGAAAGGCAAAAAATGTTCAACAAAATCATTCATGTAGTCTAGTAAGCTAGACTACATTTTTAGTTGGCTTCTTTTGTCTCTACAATTGCTGGCGCATTGTTGTATTGTTTGTTGTTGCTAAATTCCACATGTTCAACAGAGGTCTTAACAAAAATTCATGTTCGCTGATTGTACTGTAACGACCTTGCTTTGCTTGTAAATGTTTTTCTACCAAATATCATACATTCACTGTATCGTGGGATTCTCAAAGACGCAAAAATGATAAGCAGTTTGTTTAGTTGTCTAAATTGATAAGCTATCACAAAATCATTAGAATTACATATTTTTAATAATGTTTGCGTATGTAAAAGGTGTACGAATGGAGTGGAATCACCACTTCACTTCATCCTATAAATCACCTTTGCTTTTGCTGCATTTTTACTCTTCATTTTAGACTAACTCACACGAGTAAAATGTGTCTTAATTTTAATATAAAAATGTATACCTACATACTTTATAACGTAAAAAGTAACCACTTAAAATGATATGGAATCTTAATAAGATGGCTAAATTAAAACCGGATGGAGTGGAAAATTTATGCATTAAATCTTGTTTTACTTCGGGCTTATTTTTTTATTAATTTATTTATGTCTATTGTTTATTCGATATCCGTCGATCATTGTTATATGCACAAGCAAAATAAAATATTTAGATTCATGCATATTTATAATTTTTTGCTATCGACGGATACACCATTTTAACAAGTTCAATAGTGTCGGCTTCTATTTGTTTTGCATAGCGCATTGTTACAATTTACAATGCAAATAACTGATGGCGCAAGGACTGATAGCGAGAGGGGTAACTTTCAGTTAGAGATCTACACAGTTAGTAAACACACCTGCTAAAAATTTTAACACCTAAAGATTGACAGGTTAGGTCAAAACAATACATACTACATAACAACATCTATTAAATTTATATTTTTTGTGCTTGAATACTAAAACAGGCATTTATCATTGTAAACGTCATTTGTTAATGTCAGAAGTCTAGCTTGGATTAGGCCACACATTTACATGCAAATCAGTCTCAGAATAACTGTTGTAGACTTTTGGGCTACAGCATTGCACATTGCCGAATCTAGTGATTTGACCACAGTTTCAATAGTTTTTGTGTGAGTGTATGACGCGGACTCTTACTAAGATTACGATTTGTTCCATGGCTCACTTATTTTATTGCCGTGATTACTTTAATAATTTCAGTAAGATTTTTTATCATATTGGAAGATTGCTACTTACCACCTCTACTGAAATATATATCGCACCGCTACAAACAATAATGTTAAACAAAAAATGATTTTTACATCATCATAAAAACGCTACTACTGCTACAATTATTATTATCATTTTATGCATAAAAATGTATTTAAAAAGGCACAAGTAATTATGAATGATAACAAACGTCGATTGCTATGTAGAAAAACGCCGCGTTCGACAGCTAACTCTGTTCTGTATCTAATCAAGCTATTAAACAGCGCAGTGCCAACACGTCATGGCGTATTATACAACAAGATGTATATTACTTTTTTCATCGAACCCCCAAAAGCGATGTTTTGTAATGGGATGTGAGCCACATGGTATTAATTTTTTGGTGCTTGATAAATGTCTAGGTATTGATTCTCTGATGTGAAACAATTCTACAGTCATGTTTATTTAAATAAATTTTCTATCCTGCAGGATGTCAAAAATTGTTAGTTTAAATTAATGAGTTCCTCCTTGCTCGAAGAATGCTTTTGGATACACTGAAAATTAGTACAATGAACTATACGTATCACCCACCGAACAACGCAAGTAATTACTGTCTCTAAAGTAAAAAAAATGCTGTTTTTGGTTGCACTTCTGGTTTCTTGCAAAGTTGGAAAGGCTCTATCATCGTCCCTAGGTTAACCACACGGGTGTATAGAATAAATATATTTAATGACCGCTATTAACTAATTCACTTATATATTATTTGGACATACATGATTTTAAACTTAGCCGCAAAAATTAACTAGCCAGAATAATGATATGATATTTAAATATTTGCCAGCGTATTCATAATGATTTTAATCTTATAAGAAAAAAGAAACCCAGTCCAAAATTTACTTACTTGTAAAATGGGGGTGACTCGACCAGCATTCGAATGCACTCCACGCAGCCACGAAAAACTGCTTGTTGTAAGGGATTCGACACTGACGGCATTTTGCAGCACGTTTTTTTTAAAGAACTTTGTTCACAACAAAGATCTAAATTTGCAGAATCTTGTATTCACCATACTTGCAACGAGGCAAGCTACCAGTCCTGGAGTTTTCACCATGTAGCTTCTCAAGATTTAAATTCCGTTGCAAACCACTCTCTGAAAATATGTCACTTGTATCGCCACATATTTTACTTTACCATCCGGTAAGATATGATCAAAGTACTATTATGCGAAGGCTATGGCTTTAATCACCAATTAAAAAAAGCTGGTTATCAATTAGCAAACACGTTCAATTGATAAGGAGAGACCATGCGTCTTTCAGAAAGTCCCGGTCACATTCTCAATCATAACAACTTTGACTTATCATAAGTTCTCACATCAAGGTAGCATGACATTTGACAAGTTCATCAGTGAAAGATCTGTTGACATTCAATACATTTAGCATTTTTCTCACTGCCCACACGTCTCATCATCTCTCACTCACTTTTCAGATGTTTTTTCGCAGTCCTTTTTACTTCGTATATTCAATCCTTGTGGGGGAATTGTGACTATGATTAGTTTATCATTAATCAGTAAAAATGCAAAATTATAAACATTCACTCATGAATTCTTTACACTTACTATTCAAGATAGTTAATGAGTGGATAGTTATCAACCGATATAAATTAGATTTTCTTCTTCTTTTCTTGACAGCTTGTGCCATTCATGAAATCCAGATATCTTTACGACTGCGTAGGTACAGCTTTCATATTTTGATAGTTTTAACTTTAAATCATGATATAAGCATTTTTTTCAATGATTTTCATTACGCATTTTTACACCTTTTCTGCTCATGTGTTCGCATACACGTCAAACTTCACTGCTTAACTGTTGTAAACTACGCACAAAAAAATTCTTGTCTTATCGCTTTGAATTTTGAGGTAATAATAATATTAATAAAATAACGTACCTACACGATATACATAACACGCTTGTAATCAGATATTAATTTGAAGATTGATTAGTAGTGACTGATGAGTGAGAAGTTGGAAGATGCACACAATTTGAACAAGGTATTTTCTTATTCATATTTTATGAAAATTTTTGTAGAGATCCAATCGCTTCCGGAGTGTAGAAAGCGTTATAAGGGAGCTCACTGCCAGCTTTATACCACATGCAATTTTTTCACCACAAAATGAAAGAAACTATAAAACATAATCCTGATAAAGTTCAAATATTTTATGTTGCTTTTGAAAAAAAAATCCGTTTTTGTATATCGTTTCTATTAGGTAAAAACGCAACTCATATTTCCAATCCATGAAAACACTATCACACAATAGCCGCTGTAATAAAACTATAATGATAATTTATAGCTGCAGATGTAGTAAGATGAATTGTGATCATAATCACGTTGAAGGAAAGCCATTAATCCCAGTCCAGATTTTATGGGGAAAATATCAAGTTACTGGTATCGAATTCACTGCGCCATGAATCTGCGAAAAACAGAAGAAAAGTTGGTAAGATAACATCTAAAATCTAAATATGTTAAATGTACTCCGAAAAAATTAATCAATTCGTAGGGAGTAACCTATTTGTAAAGATAGATTTAGCCACGCGTTGAATTTTAACTGATTTCAAGTCGATTTCGCTTAGATGTGTATATTAAAATCTGACGCAAGTGTCTGTTAAACTTGGCATTTTTGAATTATGTACTTTGAAAAAGGTCACAGATTACAGCAAAATGTAAAGTCGGGTCAAAATAATCATTGAAATATAAGTAGAACGTAGTAATATATTTCCATTTCACTCAATTAAAATGATGATAATTATTACAGTTGACTATCAAAAAATTGAGGTAAAATGACACTGTTTTTCAGATTGCTCGGGTCAGCAAAGCATAAAACGGTTTGAAGCCTATATTTTGGCCCAACGACCATGTCAGTACTTTTACGTTTTGTGTAAAACGCACGCACCACATTTTTGCGTCCTTGTCTAAGATGGGTACATGGAAGAGGGGAAATGCTGCTGAGGACCGAGAAGATGACACACTGCGACTATCACATAAAATCAGTAAAAAGACTGTCAGTAGATCTCACACAGACTGTGACGCTACCAACTAGGTAATAATTATGCATGTAAACTTAGAATTTGTTCAGCAAAAGACCATAAAATTTGCTTCGTATATGACTTTGTATGTGCAGCAGTTTACTTACTTACATTACATTAATACAATATTTATATCAAAGCACGTACATAACGCAACAGTTTCCCGTATCCTATCTTCACTCGTGCCCAAAAGGGCCTTTCTACAAAAAAAACGAGACAAACTGTCGAATCTTCTTCTTTTTTTTCAAATAGCAAATGTGTGACTTCTTTGTGTGCGTCTACTCACAAAACGATGTTTAGTTAAACTGACATTTTTTTTCACGCATCCAAGTTTCTGTTATTTTTGGTGTTTTGTTACAGTGAGTAAAAGCAGGCTGCATTCCATTGTTTGTAAATCTGAACGTTGAAACAAACTATATATTGAAATGACGATTATTTTATGCATGCTGCCATTATTTGCACTCCACAAATTCAAGAGCAACCAAAAAACGAGAGATGAAGAGAAAAAAACTTAACAAGAAGCGTCAACAGAATTTTGCAGAGGGCTTGACTACTTCATCATATACAGGGAATTCTTTTTGTAACTTTTCCCAATTTTTGCACAATACACAACAATTGAAACTATAACAAACAACAAACCTTAATATTAGCTGCTGATGATCATGATGATCATCATCTTCGTCGCGGTGGCAAGTGGCAGGTAGTTTTATTTTTGCATGCAAACCTATAACGCAAAAATGATGACTGTGACGCTGCCGATATGTTGGACTGATGTTGTGCGGTGACAAAGGTAACGGTAGCTGCTGCATCCAAAACACTGATTCCTTTTCTTTGCAAGCGAACAGAAGAACAAAGATTGTCCCAAAGTATCTCTGCACACACAAAAATTCACGAGAAATAGAATGGTGGCAGTGTTTGTGAAGGATGCAAACATGAGATCGTGTACATGATGAATGTCATAAAGCACCAGAACTACCAAACCACCAGATATAGTGATGCCACATGTTTAATAGAAACATTTAGGTATATAAAGTTTTGTGTATTTAGTCAGAAAATACATGATGTGATCCATTTGGCTATGCAATCCTAAACGACTCGAAAGATTTGTAGGTAAACAGCGAATAACACGCAGGTATCTGTGATATGCACACCTTTCTATTACGCACTTATCAAGAAATAACTGATGTTATATGGTGTGCACTATCATTATTACTATTACTAGTATTTTTTAAGGATAAGGGGAATAATGTATTGGCAAAGCTGTCTTAAGAGTTATTTCTTAAAAGCCAGACTAAATGGGACTCTCTGAGACTGCGAGTCAGTCAGTCTGTCAGTCATATCATATCCCACAAAAATTCCTAAAATACTTCTTGGTTTTCGCATTCAACTATAAAACCAATGCATCATAAACACCACACATACAACAATAGAGTTTGCAATGCAGCAGAGTAATCAAATTCATTTTATAAATCACTCTACGCGTTTGTATTTAGTAGAAGCTCTTTCGCGCAGGTAAAGTAGGCGCAAAATGCAGCCCTTACGACGACCGATTCCTTCAATCAAAAAGCTAACAGTTGTGTATGCACTTTACTAAAATAGTAGTATAGTGGAGGAGTATCAAGTAAAACTATTTGAGTCATGTTTATTAGCCTGAGAAAAAAGTAAGCAACAAAAGGATTCAACGTGCGAATATGTTCCGCTTTGCTGACTGCTTCTCTCAATCAATTCTACGCTTGTGCTCCTTTAATACCATATTGCCTTTGCACTCTTTATACGAAACCTAGTCACCAGGCACTACAATAATCATGGTAAATATAAAACTACGATATATGTAGGTATGTTATCTTTCAAATACAAGTGCACCTTCATCTCTTCTGTCAGCTTATAGCTTTGGCTGTTCTATTACAAGTTGGTATTAGACAATGCACCAAAAACCCATAAGACAAGAGAATAGGAGATGCGAGCGATTTGCACGCATATAGGCATTGACTTAAATGAATGGGCTGTTACGAATTCTATGTTTAAAATTTTATAGTATCTCTAAATTATCTTTTATAGCTTACTTCTCTATATATTAAAAATAAATTCAATGTGCAGAGTGTGGCTTTTTATCTCGGAAAAGGATTTTTTGTGGTCTTGCACTGATTTATGCTATTTGAAAAATACCAACGCAGATTATGGTAGATGAAAGTATGAAGCTGAATACAATAATCGCAAAGGGAACTGTTGTACAAATAATGGGAAATTCGGTGTTAACTTTACAACACTCAAATGCTACAATTTCAGCTTTATTGTTACATTCTGAAATAGGTATTACATATGACAATAATGCAGTCACAGTGCGGATGCACCATGTATGTAGATAAGGTTGATGATGAGTGACATTTAGCCCGAATTTGATGGAGAATTCATGACTACTTTTCTTGCAACAAAGAGTACAGCTATAACATTCATTGTAAACTTGAAGAATAGAATTGAGCAGGTAGGTATAATGAAGAAGTTGATTAAGCAAACCACGAAACTCCACGGCCGCTTGATTATGAAAAATTCACATTTTTAGATGTGTACGCTTTAACCTTTGATTACATTTACATGTCTTGCTTCGGATGAGTATGCTTCTCTGTTTGAAATGTACAACAATTTTTTAACTATTTTACTTACTCTTCTTTGGTGTATACTCATCCCAGCGGCTATTAAGTAGAAATGAAATGGGTGAATTAACGATCTACTTTAGACATGAGTAGATAAATGGCAGTGCAAATTTTTACCTACATTTTTCCCATTCTCATCATGATCTTTATTGTCGTCTTCTTTGTATCTTGAAAATTTACGGGCGCATTTGGTACAGATTTGTTAATACAATAAAAAAATGTGAATAGGTAAGTGTTCATCAGGGAGCACGCCTCTTTGCCATGTGTTTCCTGATGAATGGAATTTTTTTTTTCTTGAAATGGCATAGAATGTATGTACATAAAGCGAAATGTAAAGATTTTTGTCTGGCTTTGGTTGTGAGTTTGCATATTTGAAAATAGACTGAATCTCTGTTCTATCGTTAAGTAAACTTTGTTGATTTTTGTAGAATCTTCTTGATTTTCACGGTAATTCACATTAACAAAAGGATGTATTTTTCTCTGCGAACAATTTCCCTAGATTACTATTTCTGAAAGTGTGTATAAAACACACACTTTTGTGATTTACTACATTATTATGGGAAAATTGTATGTAAAGAGCACTACAAGAATCAGGCTGGTGGAACAATCTCACGAAAAGTTTTGCCTCTTGTGGGCAGAAATTACATTTTACATGAAGATGATAATGGTGAAGAAGAAGAGTCAAAGGCATCGTGGATGACAGAGAAGAGTATAAAGGCCCTTATCTCCAAAATACTACAATTGTACACGTATTTATACATACACTATTTGCATATAATGCACATTATGTCCTACCAACAGAATTCGCTGCATATTAGTACAAATAAAATGCAGATTCATTTTTAGCTTGATTTGATCCTTAATGATGATTAGTAGCAGTTAGTCTGATATTTTTACTGGTTTACAGTGGGCAGTATATACAGACGAGGAAATGCGCTCGTGTGGTAAAAAGATGTGCATAATTCAATGCATATTATAAAGTGCAATGAATGAGTGCACTCAATTCAATTCTCCATATCTATGTACAATTTTCGCTATTTTTATGCTATTAGAGCGATTTCGTTTAGTACCGCATACAAAAAACAATAATGAAACTTGATAGTCTTGATTTGGTGGATTCAACCTAGAAATGCAAGAAATGCATCAGGAACTGAATTAATTGAAAACAAAATATAAATAAAATTAAGACCCATAAATATAATGTGTTTTGAAGAGGAACTTTGACTATAATTGGAGGAAAGATATATGTGAAACCATGAATCATTAGTAATTAGTAAATTACTTTCGTTTAATGTGGCATATTAAGTATATTATAATATTCCGCGTATATGTAAATAAAAAAGATGCCTTGATTTGATGCATATTATGATTGCGGATGGGATTAATTTATTGTTAAAGCACAGTTACCCAAATAAAGGTCCGAAACTGATTCCGAAACCGATAAATGTTGGCATTAGCATTTAACCCCAATACCTCTGGTCATTCCCGATCCCGATCAATCTCAAAGGCTAATGTGTTATCCCAAAACAATTATTGCCGATTGGAAAGTGATTTTGCAATGAACACAATTAAAAACGACATTTAAACTGGAATTCTGAAGTTAGAAACTGTCAATTGCTCTGGCCATTTAACTGTTTACTTTCTTTTGTTTCTTTCTGGCACATTGAAAGTAGACTAAGCTTTTTCCGTGAAGATAACCCACTTTTCCACTTTGTACATTNCTGTCAATTGCTCTGGCCATTTAACTGTTTACTTTCTTTTGTTTCTTTCTGGCACATTGAAAGTAGACTAAGCTTTTTCCGTGAAGATAACCCAGTTTTCCACTTTGTAAATATACCATCATCACGTACAAAAACTTGTATCAGCTAATGATAAATTTTTATTTGTTTCCTAATTTAAAGGTTAAACAATATGCATGCAAACAGGGCATCGTAGTGGAACGATTAATCAGTCTAATTATACTGAACCCTAAAATGATTACAATGAACAAATATACCTTTGTTACTTAAAATACCAAGCTTTTGTTTCAAGTTATTGTCGATGCACTGCATTCGTCACGAAATCTATATCCTTAATTTGTACTATGCATAGTTTCTCAGAGTCCAAAGCGTAGAAATTCAATGTTACCAGTTAGCCTATAGAAAAAACAGTTCATTCGGTTTAGAATTTAGCTGTTTTGTTTCAACTAAAACCAACTTTATATGCACTTTTAAATATAATGCCACACTAATAAATATGTATAAAGAAAGTTAAATCCCAGAAGTCGTGAAACAGTTAGGAATGAAAAAGTAATGCTCATGTGAAAATTTAAACCCATGAATAGGTTTGCCACAGGTCTTCTAGTCATTTATGGAAGCATGCATGCATGGAATTAGTAATAATTTGAAGAAAAATTCCTCCGTTGAAGTTGTGTTTTAGTTCAGAAAAGATTTAATTCCTGGAGTACTTATAAATATGAAAACATTGTTTTAACAATCAAAAAACTGTTTACTGTTATGAACACATTTCAGTACATGGCAATAAAAATTATGTAAACTATATAAAGCTAAAACCGTTTATATCAAATATTTTCAAAACTTGTTTAACGTCTTAAGACTAAGAATAAAACTATTTAACAAAAAGACTTGAGTAATTATAATTCGTACAAGAAATTACAATGCTTTCCTACATAATGACTAATATACATACAAATATTCACACTTTACATTAATCAATCATACTCGAAATGAAGGAACGCTACTTGAATTTTTAGAGGTCACAGTCATTTGTATCCGTTTTGAGGATACATAAGCAGCCATAAACACTTTCATCCGATTTTTAATACAGATATTATGTTATGATTACTGATTACCTTATGATATACGGCAATCGTCAAAATAGCGATTGAGATTTAAAATAACATTTTAGATGCAGCAGCAGCCGATTCTTTTATAAAGCATGATACCAATTAATTTTAGCAGTTTCATTAACTAAAGTATTATGAATGATTCACTAGCCATACATACACACAACATTTCTGATTACACGCGTTACACTACAAATACTTAGGATTCCACAAAGAGAATATTGGTTAGTGGTTCAATGCAATATGATTCGAAAAAATCTTATTTCTGGAACAGTTTGTTTAAGGAAGCTTGTATCGATCTCAGTTCTGAATCATTACAAACTGACGTTAATAATTAGTAACTTCACGGAGATCATGAGATAATCCTGGTAGATAGGAATATCGTAATGTGTAATTATATCCCTGAGAGTGAGAGAAACAAACTTGTTGATGATTTCAAAATACTGCTGGTAACATGAACTATTTTGAGAACAAAAAATGGATACAAAATTTGAGATGACTTGATTGTATCTAGCGCCCATCCCTGGGGGGTGGATGATTTTGTTGGTGAGAATGAGGGGATGAGAGAGATGTAACAACTGGAATATTGTGTGATCCATATGAATTGTATGAGGAATTCATCATTTGGGATCTGTGATTGCTTCCATGAGATGGTCCGTGATTTGGGTGTCCAGGATGCATTCCACCACCTTGCGACGAATGGGTTACGACGAGTTCTGCTCTGCCACCTTTTAATTACAAAGATGACAATAATGTCAGGGGAGGCAGCTTATTGAATAGGACTGTATATAGTTTTTAATGATTGAAAATTGGGGATACCTGGTAGCTCCGGAATATTGTAGTTGCCCCTCTCGCGACCATGCTGACCAACGTGCTGCTCACGCTCATGCTGCTGTTGTTGTTGTTGCTGCTGCTGTTGGGGAGAAGGGGCAGGATTTGCCACGGGATGATTTTTTGACCCTTGGCTTGGTGGTCCATGTGCATGGGGGTGGACATTTGGTGAAGGGGTACTTTGATTTATAGCATACCCGTTATGATGAGAGTTATTATTATTATTTGCTCCGCCACCAAAAGCAGCTCCGATCGAGCCCAAAGCGGATGAGCTACCGAGTGGTATACTCAAACGTGCATTAATTGCTGTCAACTGATCCCTTCTCTGAATTAAACTCTGTACATGTTCTTCTAAAGCCTTGTTATCCTGTTTTAGCTGATTTAAGCACGACAGTAACTGTGCAATGTCCAAATGTTGAGCTTGTTCCATGAGGAATTGGGATCCTTGTTCCCATTGTCGTTCCAATAATTGTTCTAGGGTTTGAGGGGGTGGCTGAATACCATTTGTAGAGGTTGTACTGCTGGTTGAGGACGATGGATTAGCTGAAATAATAGATACTACATACTTCATTTTATATCCCGACTCTAAACACCGATTTCTCTAGTAGAATTAAAAACATATTATGCATATTATATTTACCTGGAGTAGTGCCAGTACCAGGTGGCTTGTTCACTCCTGGCAATGGTATTCCAACGAGGGGTGTTTGTACAGGGGCTACCTCTGGTGCTCCACCTGCCGCAACTACAGCTTCCATCTCCTCACTTAGTGTATCAACCATTTTCATAGCCATGGATGATGAAGGATTCAGAGCGTTTCCAAACATATGAGGTGCCAGTCCGGCTGGAGGAGTTTCTCCTCCTAATTGTCCAGATTTGGCCAACTGGCTAAGTGTTGGAGCCGGTGGATCTTCAGGTGGCTTGCTTGGAGTGCTAGTTACATTACTGGTGGTGTTGACGGTGTTTATTGCTATTACTGCTCCTTGTGGTTACAGTGACAGTGCCATTCTTTCTACCAGCAGATTGTCGACCTCCTCTTGAGGAACCTATAGTTCGCCAAAAATCAAATAAGTTGTTTAGCCCCCATATAAATTCAGAAACAGGTTGCATGCAAATAAATTGAACAGCATGAGAACTTACCCTCTGTGGAGCCATTGGTAGATCCGTTCGCTTCAATGATTTCGTCAAACGAACTATCGTCCACGAATGCAACCGCGCTGGTTGCTTCACCTCTGCGGGAATAACTACCAGTGGTAGACCCACGCCTGCCACCTCTCCCTTTCGTTGGTGTCCTACGTTGTTCTCGTTCTCGCTCATCATCTCGACTCATTCCTCTGTAATTGCATCAAAACAAATTCCCGAAATTAAAATGATTTAGATACAAATGATTGCATTATAGTTTGCGCTGTAAACATGATCAAAATCATTACCTTGCACGTTTTGTAGGAGGTCCTGAGGAAGCTTTGTCCAAAACCGGTATATCTTCCTGAGTTAATTCAGGAGGCTTGTTTCCTTTTGACGATGATGCTTCTGATATATCCGGTGACACTTGCTGATTTTGCAACTTTGGAGGAGCACCAAACGAATGATGGAATGCCATATTAGCACCTGGAGTCTTAGAAAGACTGACACCTTCTCGTTCTCCAAGTTCCCTATCTTCATCCCCTTTCGATGGTCCGTGTCTGGTTGAACTATTTGGCTTCATTGGAATGGGCGTCAGGGTCACGTCAGGTTTAATATCAGGAGGTGCTAATTTAGCTGCATGACCATGAGAGTGACGGCTTCCACTATGACTTGAGGATACTGAGGATGTCGGTGTTATTGATGACGATGGTCCATCCAGCCCACTTGTTAAACTCGAGGGCGCATGATCAAATTTAGAACCGGGTGAATTAGTAATAGGACGATCCAGGGCAGCCGTTACAACCTCCTTTAACTGAATTGTACTGAAGTCTTTCTTCTGACCAAAACCAGCTTTAGCCCCGGCTTTATCCTCCAAACGCTCCAACTTCACAGTAAGACTGTCTTCACAGCGAACTGATGGATGATCTGGATCTCCTGTTGGTAATGGTTTACCGTGTCCATGTCCCTTTCCTTTCCCATCAGATTTTTCGTCTGTTCATGCAAATGAGAGATTAAACAAATTACAAACCTCGCCCATTATAATCATATTAGATACTAATAGAAATAAAACCATGCACCATAAGTAATTCTACAGAAAAACCTTAAACCGTGCCACATAGTTATAAACTGCAATCTGTCCTACGATATGATAACATACAACACAGAATTGGTACGAAATGCTCAAATGAGATTTAAGGTACTAAAGGAAAAGTACACAGACAGGTATAGTTAGGCCATTACTAAACAAAGACAGAGAAGGTAGCCAACTGTAACGTTTAATTGTGTTCAGTTTTCTGTATGCAAGAACGATTTGACAAAAAAATGATGAATGAAGTACTCTAATTAAAATGTACTAACATCCTATATATTCTTCATTTATAGACCATGATTGCTTTTTTGTTTAAAGAAAGTAATGTTAATAATATTAACAGCAAACAAATTAATTACGTGACACGGAAGAGGTGCTTCCATTTTTGTTATCAAGCATGCTATTATTTGTGGACTTGTTTCCACCCCCTCCATGATAGCTACCACCTTTCTTTTCCAACATTCTTGTTATTCGTTTTAGATGAACAGGAGTTTATGTCAGGGCTTATGTTATTGTTTGATTTTCCTCCTTCGCTGGAAGAACTTTGAGGGGTGGATCCAGGGCCTGAATGTGGGGGTGGGTTGACTGAACCAGATTTACCATCTTCTGTGGACGCACTACTTCCTCCAGCCGTTTTATTGCTTTGACCGTGGGATGACGGCTTTTCTGGAGACGCTGCTGGAGAAACCGAACGGGAATTGTTGGAGGGGACGGGTCGATAGGGAGGAATTATTTTCACGTGTCTTGTGGCTTTCTGTTGGAAAAATTAAACATAAAAAATAATATTATTATATAGGATTCTCAGAATGCCCCATTGAAATTATAATTTGTTTAAAAAATGTTTGTTAAATAATTTATGTCCGAAACTGTACATTTCTACGGGAAAAAATATAGATTTAATTTACTATTAATTATCAACCAAGTGACTCGT
>JAHZMV010002295.1:0-19346 GCA_027743765.1 Coecobrya sp. COE2 | reverse complement strand
AAAAAAACAGACTCAATGTTCTCTTGTTTGGACTACTGGCTGGGGTGAACACTGGAATTCTCGTATATTTAATAATAGCTTAACCTTGATGAGCATTGAATACAAAAACAACAAAATTGACTGCTGCTGCACACACAGACGAGCAGCAGAGCAGAAATGCAAAAAGATTTTTACGCTGCATTCAAGCCAACAACATCACTTTATTTAACACAATCAATTCTAAACACTGCCAACTAAATGAAATGCACAGGTTACGTTAAAAACTTGTTTAAAAACTGTATTCATTCATTCCGTATTCAGTATTCCGTCCCTTCTTGTCATTTAGCAAATTTAACACGGAATTTATTTGTAGTAACGTACACTCTATCTACTTTTTTATTATTTCACCTCCTTCAACAAACACCCTTTCCTCTTTACATTCTTATTTTTACCCAAGTTTCCAACTTCCAATCCACTTTCCAATAAATAAATGTACTACTACCACCATCACCACCACCACTGCTGCTACTATATTCGTCCTTTTTTGTTAGCACGTTCACAACAACACACTCTGCAAATTTAATTAGGTGCATGTTCTACTACAACTAGTATAAGCAGTGGTAGTAGTAGTATAGGAGGTAGTGCTAAAAACAATTTTTATTTTTACGGGAGAAAAGAAGGAAAAAGGGGAAATGTCTATAACTTTATAGTATAAAGTTTGTTATATCGCTTATAGGCTTGACATGGCGTATATATACCAAGTCTGTATGCTAAATATTTAGATCAAAACTCCCACAAGGGAATCCATTGGACAGCTGATGATACAGGACAAAGCGTTCAGCTTGGAGAGCGTCTTTCATCTTTGTCTTGGAAGCTTACACATGAAAATTACTTATGCCAGTTTAATGATGATATGTAATTTGATTAATGAATAGAATTCATAATTTTAGTAATGCAAATGGTGAACATTGGGTTTGTTTGGGGTAAAAAAATAATCGTTTTAGTGTTTGGAGGAAATGGGTGTGTGGGAGGTAGTAACTTTGTGCAAGGTTGTCGTACGGAGTAGTAGCTTGATAGCTTGCATGAAAATTACATAGTTGTTTGAAATATGTATGATTTTTAAACGGATTTTATTACTCTGTAAATCTATATTCTAAAATGATGTCGCAAGTAATTGAGTTGTATCATTTTGTAATGACGCGTATTTTATATATAAACCATATATTCAATAGAACAACCTGAGCAAAACAACCGGGTACTTCTGTAACTTATTGCGGACGATCGTATTAATTACAATATTTTACAGTTATTATAATAATAATGGAGTGGAATCTGCAACTTTAGTAGTAGTAATAATAATAATAATAAACAAACCACTTTTGCGGTGGTGACGCGTGTGACAAAAAGGCCAACTCCCAAGCTATGTGTAGGTATGTGGGCTTATTGCATATGAACCTTTAACGGACATTTTGTCTATCTCTTTCATATCACATGCCCCACTCATCATCACTATCAGTCGTTGTTGATGTTATTGAGGCAAGATCCATACTATTTTCCGTACAAAATGTTATTGTAGTCATTAAGTCTTCGTTCAGTCTTATCTGTCGGTCCTTCATCCTTGATTAGAGCAACGATTCCGTACGAGTCTACCAGTTCATCTAAAGACTGCCCTGTGTATTAAATAGTTTAAAAACGAAAAGGAGTTAATTATCAAATCTAATAATACCAAAAGCTTTGAGAATAATATGAGATTGCTTATCTAGTGAGAATATTATGAGATTGAGAAATACGACGTACAGTCATGTACAGCGAGTGCATTGCTAAGAGTCTTGTTAGGTGCGAATATCTTTAAACGAGTTTTTAGAACGCTTTCCATATTTTCAGTGGGATGCCATGGGTCGGGCACAGTATCAAGTTCCCTTAGATTACTTTTGTATAAAATGCGACAGTGTTCACGGGTAGGAAGCCATTCACAGACAAACACGGCTTCATACTTCTTTCGTGGATCTTGATGATGAAATACGTGTGGCCTACAACAAACATCATGTTAAAAGTTCATGTAAAAATACCATTTGGATTGATATATTGAAAACAATCATTAGGAATCGTAAGATAAGGCACATTCAGTTTCCGGTTTGGCTTACTTTTCAACTCGATTCTTAGTCTTCAAATTAGTAGCCTGGACAAGCATGACCACAATGGCTACTACGGTTCCTCTGTCAGGATTAGCCTAGATTTAAAGAAAGAAAGTTGTAATACAATACATGTCATGCTTCATTATTTCATTCCATTAAAACATTATTATTTTTCATCATCACTTACATCAGCGAATGCGAGATCAAAGTCCATACAAGAACAGTAATGCTTATCCGACGCAAGGCATATCAAATTTGCCACCTCGTTACAAAGCATTTCGATATCCAGAGTGCGTTGTAAAACTTGAACCACAGGCACTTGGAACTTTTCCGCTTTAGAGTTGCTAATCATTTGAAGTTGTTGATAACCCGCGCCATGTACGTCAAGAGGAAGAGCCACAGGAAATGGGAAACCTTGACACAAGTCGTCCTCAATGTCCGTGATAACAGACATATTGTCATCCTCCTTCTGAATATAACTACGCAAAACCTTTGCAATACAATTCACGTTAACAGATAGTGTTGGTTTCAGGTGTGGATGACCAAAAAGATCCGACGACTCGCTTTTCTTCTGGCCATGTGTTTGAAACTGACTAGCGAGGTCTTTAAAATCCTTAGTCCAATCGTCGTCTTTCCCTTTCCCGTCTTCCAGGTCAAGTCCGCCCAAATTACTATTCGGTGATACAGCGGGTACCTTCACTTTCGAAAAATTATTATTTAGAGGACGAAGGACGTCAGAAACTGGGGAATCATAGTTGCTGCTGTAATTTGGAGACATTATCGGCGACATGATGTGGTTCACTCTTGGGGATCTGGGATGAGACATGTCAGAGAAGGTACCACGAGGACTCTCATTCCCAGAAGCTGTATTTTCATTTTCATTCCTCGGGCTTCTTGGATTACTCGCCATATTTCCTTGAAGATGATGGGAATACTTGGGTTTACTTCTTCGTGTCATTTTTAATGGAATTATATTCTCGGCCGACACATCAGCATCGTTAAACTCATATTTCTTATCAGCTAGTCGTCTTTTTCTAAACGTTTTAAACGAAGATAAATGCCTTTCCACTGTGGTATCCTCAAGGCGCATTTCAAACACGTCAAAAGCAGATTGAGAACTATTTGTTGGACTTGGTGTTGCGGAATCTGTGCTTGTCACTTCTTCTTCTTTGCTCCTTGTAGAACTTTGAGCAGTATCAGCAGTGCTACTGGTAACACTGCTTGTAGAAGAGACCAGCGACTGTGAAGAAAGCCTCCTTTTGAAAAACTTCCTTTCCTGTGGAGGTAACATTAGCTTCGATTGGACTCACATCTGTAGTTCCTTTGCCTTGTCCACTGCAGGTACCATCATTCTGCTGACGTGGGCTTCTAGGTTTATTCAGAAATGGTGGAGACATAGGGGACATACAGTCACATGACATGGATGATGACTTAGGTGAAAATATAGATTCTGAATCAGTCGAACTTTGTGACAATCGGCGATGACCAGCGACGTGAGTTTCCGTTAAATTTGAATGCTGGTTTTGTGGAATTGATTGCCTGCTACTGGAAGAATTTGGGAAATACGATAGCAGCGCGTCAAGAGCGTTCAAAGAAACTATATTCTGTTCTCCGTCACTTCCAGATTCTTGAGCAAACGATTTAATAGACCCCAATGCTCCCATGTTGGAGTTTGGAATTTTAAGCCAAATATCACATCTCAGCGGTACTTTTGTGGTGTTGATCAATGCACCTGCAGCAGGAACTAATGTTAACGTGTCCGGTTTCACAGGCGAGGGTCTTATTAATCGGAATGAAATCATGTGAATTACATTCCCCGTATTCAGAAGGACCGTATCTTTGAATCTGAGTTGTACGTCCGGATTTAGTTTGGGAAATGGTGGCACATGATCATGCTTCATGTGTAATGTTAATCCATGTAGAATACAGTTTGTTCGTAGACGGGAGCCGAACACCATTTCTAGAAGAGGTTGAGTAAATTGAAAAGAAAATATGAATTTAGTTAATTCGCTGAAAACTCAATCGTCCACATATCCTTTTTTAAATTTCACAAATTGATATTTTTGGTTACCTTCTTCAAGCTCGTCATCGTGCATATAAACGCAGTTTGGACAATTCTTTGTGCCGGGTATGGTGGTAATAGTTGAATTTTTAGTTTGGGAAATGGTGGCACATGATCATGCTTCATGTGTAATGTTAATCCATGTAGAATACAGTTTGTTCGTAGACGGGAGCCGAACACCATTTCTAAAAGAGGTTGAGTAAATTGAAAAGAAAATATTTAATTAGGTAATTCACTGAAAACTCATTCGTTCACATATCTATTTTTTAATTTCACAAATTGATACTTTTGGTTACCTTCTTCAAGCTCGTCATCGTGCATATAAACGCAGTTTGGACAATTCTTTGTGCCGGGTATGGTGGTAATAGTTGAATAAAATGTATGATGAATTTCAGTATCTGGGTTAACGCTGCAACATAAAAACAATCATCATATTGAATCTATGCAAACAATCACTTAACTTTCAACTTCATACAGCACTAATCTCAACTTTTAGCTTACCTATGACCAGTTATTAAAAGGTGATCGTCATCCATATCCCATTGCGATATTTCAATGAGCAAGTTATTATCATAAACTCCATTGTTGTCAAAAAGACAAACTTGGGATACTTTTCTGATCTTGGAGTATGGCGTAAACAGCCAAATATGAAGTGTATACATGTAGCTGGCGTCTGAATCAAAAACTGACGGTCCGAAGTGCTCTGTTGGTCGACATGTATACGAAAGCAGATATCGGCCACAATTGGTAAACCCCATAAAGATATTGCTGTTAACAAAAAATACAGATAGTTTAATGGCCTTTGAACTCGTGTACAACCTTTGCTTTTTCAATCACATTGTTAAACTCAAGTTAATGTTCCTTACCCTGCCTCCAGAGCAGACGCAGGAATTATGTCTTCAATTGGCATTCTCAGTCTTTCTGGCGTCTCCATAATCACCAAAGGGGTTACCAAGTTTGTGAAGGGGGGTTGCATGAACCTATAAAAAAGAGGAAGATTGCAATTTTTTTAGAAATTAGTAAAATAAACAAAATCAAAATACAAAAAGAACTGTTATCTAAAGTAACACTACGCCTTTTTACCTCTCTTCTTAAAAGATTAGTAACCACACTATTTTTACTGCCAACAATTGAGCAATTTCTGCCGTACGCCCACGATCTCAAATTCATGGCAGTCTTCTTGGTTGATTGATTGTCAGAATTTGAGAAACTTGGTGATCCGAGTGATTGGAACATTTCGTTAGTGCCTTAAATACACCCTGCAAACAAAAATAAAACAATGGCTACATTAAAACTTCCAAAAGAAATTGCACACCTATAATGACCAACCCGGAAGACAAAACAGTCCCTATTCCAGGAAAAACAACCCTCCCAGCCAAACCCTTTCTCCCTTTCCCCCGAAACCAATACAAAACCAAACTTTAACTACCAACCTCTCCAACTTTCTTACCTTATTCATCTGATGGCTAGTTAAACCCCAAATTGGACTAAAAGATTTCCAATTTTTTCACTAGTCCAGCAGAGCATCAACACTTAACCCAAAGCCAAATCACCTCTTCTACATCGTTACCTCCTTTACTCAAGTACTCCAACAAAAACAGTCAAATTTATCAAACCAACCAAAATAAACAATTAAATTCCAGTCAAAGTTTATTCCAAATTTAATGAAACACGCACGCACACACACGCACACAACAAATTTATACAAAAATCAGCTTGAGTTGAGGATTTTGATGTTCCCTGAACAAAAACTACTCTGTTGACAGGAGAGAAAGATGATAAGGGAAGCAAAACAAACAGTGTGGTTTGTTGTGGTGATTTTAGAACTAGCCAACATGCAAAATGAACACTTTTTTTAGAAGCTGAGCTGTGTACACACAACTTCTATCTGAGTGCGTAGTGTACATTCTCGTTTCTGGTGTTTTTTGTGCAGAAAAAAACTACACTACACAAAGCGGCCTGAAACCTGCGCTGCAAACAATGCCAGAGTACTGCGCAGTCAGCGTCCACAAAGGCGTTAGTTTGCAAAAACCCATGAAAATTAATTTGCAGAGGACAATTTGCGAATAAAATGAATGAATGTAGCATAAATTATTATGCTTCCGGTATTCGTATGGTAGGAATGAATAAAATTAACTTTAATTGTTGCTTTTTCTTTAAACTGGTATCATGACATGACTATTTCTTTATTATTTATTATGCTATTAAATTCAATCAATCACGAGGTGTTTTTGATGAAAATATCATGTTATATAATTTGATTGAATTTTTGAAGTTTATTATAACACTTTAGACCTGTCCTTTTCCAAACCAATGTTTTCACCGCTACCTTCTTCCAAGTCATCCGGAAGGCGCTGGAAGCGTTTAATAGTTTTGTAGTATCGGTACATCCAAACTGCCAGAATGATTGTGAAAAGGCCTTCTCCAGCGATGGTGAAAGTTGTGGAAAGGGAGTACTTCCATGGTGGTTCGGTTCTGTAGTGTCCAAGGGTTAGAAAGCTGCCAAAAATGTACCAGGATATTTTCTTGCATGCGTTAGCAGCTTGTGCCATATCTCGTTTGGAAACCGCTTTGGTAAACCGTTCCATGACAAACAATCCTGATAAGGTTATGGGAAAATTTGCAAAGAAAGTTATTTCCATTTCCGAAAAGAGTAAACGATCGTATAACCATTTGGGTTCGAAATAGTCCACCGGTCGGTAAATGTTGTCGACAAAATGGATTGAGTGAATAACATGACTGATGATTAAAGCGAGGCAAATTCTGCTGCTTTTTTATACTAATTCTGCTGCTCGGTGCCAGCAATTCTGCTTTTTCTGCTTTTTTCAACTGCTTATGCAAAACCTCCGGTCGGTAAATGTTGTCGACAAAATGGATTGAGTGAATAACATGACTGATGATGTAGCACCAGATTATCCGTACGGTGGACGTGTTTAATGGGCGATAATTACATGTTTTGTCTCTTCCAGTGGTAATTTTGTACCAGTGTGCAAGGAATTTCAATAAGCTGCCGACACCCAAGATAAATGTAACTATCATGAAAATTTTCCTAATTGCAGGAAGTTCGTCTAGCTCTTCATCGATGACATAGTTTCGTCCAAATGTGGAAACTGCGTACTTTGGCATATTTAAGCAGGTGCGTTTTTGCAAACACCAAGTTTCAAGTGTAGTGTAGTTTCTCTGTAGTGCACAGTTTTAAAAGATTCCTGAAAATGTCAGGTAAAGTAAAATTAAATATCTAACGTGTAAGACAATTTCACGCACCAATTTGAAAACAAATGAATAATCATTGATTGTTTAACATTAAATTATTTCATTTCCTATTATGGTGAAGGAATAAATACATGGAACATTGCAAGAAAGAAAGAATTCGAGACCCAATTTTCTCATATTTCCCCGATTTTCTGTAAGATAGCGAGCACAACATATTTCTTATGCATTCGCTCCACGACATAGCGTCACAAATATTCGACTTATGAAATAGGTAAGTGAAAGTTAAAAGTATCACGTGAATGAAACTTTACTTTCCTTTTACCTGTCGAGATACTTTCTCCTCATGGGAAAGTTATACTGTCTTCACAGGCTGTGAATCACAGCCATACCCTAATTATCCGCCCCCACCTTATAAATCAGTTTATTGAGTATGTACCAGAAACATTTTAGAAGGGCCAAATTTTCACTTTAAAAAAATATCGGTAATTGGTTACGTAATGTGCTGAAACTTACTGTAGGGGGGCACCATAAGAATCTCAAAATGATTTTTGATACTCCCTTCCACGTAAATACTGACGTACACGAACGCAGTGCCAATCCAGACGAGTCAAAACTCAAAAAAACCTTTCAAATTTCCAGCAAGATTTAAACAGCCAGAAATATGACAACTAATTGTCAGACCTCTCTGCACTGCAGGGTATCGACTCAAAACTGGAATGACATGTGATGTGACACTTTTGGACTCTCTTTATCTCTTTCTTTAGATGCTTTACCACAATAATAATATATCAGTTCCCTGTTGCCCAGTCCAAAAGGTTGGTTTTATCAACAAAAAATGTTAAAAGTTTCATCAGCCCAGCGCTTTTCTGTCCATCTCCATAATATTACTTTGCATGCATTACAAATTGCAATACATGCACATGTTCGGCTTGTTTACCAGAATTTTTTATCACATCTCCAGTTTCTGTGTTTTGATTACCATTTTTAAGATAATCGGTTGGGTCAGTTGGCTATTCATGTTTTCGTTGCAAAAAGAAGGTACAGAAAGTTTGTGTAGAAATGAGCATGCGTGCTATTCCGTCTTGCATTCCACAAGCTCCCAGGCAAACTTTGTTGCTGTTTTTTGAACCGGATGGCGGACACTTGCTTTTGTGTACATGCACACGCATTTTGTGATTGTCCAGGTGTACAAAATAAACTAATGTGTTTGCTAAATTAACCGACAAGAGCTTTAACAAATTTATGTAAAGTGTTCGAAAATTAGTGAACGTTGGACTTTTCTGCGTTGCGGGAAAGCTGTGATCTGATCTAATCTGACGTTATTTTCGGGGGATAAAGTTGATCGTATTATAATTATAAAAGAAGAAATTCCATCAAGGTAAGTCATTTTGGCAAGATGTATTAAATTCAATTAATTACTGAGTAGCCTTTTGTGGTGAAGGGTGACGTTTGGTTTATGAAGGTGCCTGTTTTTGTATTCCAGGTTAGGTAGCAAGCTGAAAAATGAAGGCAGCGGCTTATTTCGGGGATGACAAAACGGATGTGGACGCAGTTGTGCTGAAGAGATTGAAATTTGTGTTTAAAATTATCAAGTCATTGAGCTTGCAGACTAATACTAGAAATCGACAGGCTCCGGTGTACATCCTTGAAGTATTGGACGCCATTGGGGACTGGAGCGGAAATCGTAAGAACTGTTTAAAAACTGGTGTTCAACCCAATTTCTTAGCTTTTGACATAACCGTAGTGTTTATTTATCAATATGTAATTTGTATATCTTTGTTCTATTACGTATGGCCTGATTTTGTGGAACGTGCTTTGATTTTTGGAATGTCAACATTTCGTTGGATTTCCAGCTAATACTGAAATAACGGAACTACTCGACAATCAAATCTTCCCACATATCTGCCGTTTTATCTCTACATTCAGCAAGGATGAATTCAATGGTTTCCAGCAATTTTTCTGTAAATACATCTTTTCCAAATGGGGAGAAACGTCCAATTTTCTAGTTCTCGATTTCCTGTCTGAAATCTACGGATTTATTGCAAGGTAAGTATTTGTAAGGTAGCTTTTGGTGGATGTTTTTATAATGACAGTAATCACTAACCTGCTTAATAAATCGTCTTTATTACAGTATTGCACCGTTATCTGTAGCAGTTGAATTGGTTCATGTATTCCAGCAAGAGGAAATCCCTTCTCATGTGTCTTTAGTAATTTTACCATCTTTACTAAGAAACGTCCCGGATGCGGTCTCTAATGATGTTTCGGTGAGTACTATTTTATGCTTTTTAAAGCAACTACGTGGCTTGGTTTCATAAATCACGATATTTGTCGGTCTTTCTGTGTTATAAATTATCATTACCATTTTGTTAAGGCGAAGATTAATATTGTGATTCGATTTTATGAACATTCTACTTTCTAGGATAAAATATCAAGAAATTTCTTGCTTAAGCAAAGAAATGAAGTATCGACCTCTGCTGCATACTTGAAGATTGTTGTACAATTTTGGACTAATTTGAAAAATACAATAAGTAAGACCAAGAATTTATATCATCTAGCCCCAGTTTTACAACGGTGCATAGTGACGTCATCTTGTCTGGAATTAGTAGGGGACATTGATATATTGAAGGTATACTTATGAAAAATTTGTTCTACTTTTGTTTAAATATTTTATTTTCAAACATTTCTAGGATTTATGATATTACCTATTCTTACTTATGTACGTGATTATTACAGGTACTGCAAAGTCTTTCAGAATGGAGCAACAATTTAAGCGGAGCAAAAGATTTGGAAGGGTTTATTCTAGTTTCTACAATTTTCCTCCATTCTGTGTGCTCAGCAATGTTAAAAAAACAGAACGATGATATCTTTACATCAGTTACGGATTTAATGAAGTGTGTGATTGATTTAACTGAGAACTGTAGTAATAAACATATTCGTGTTTTTGCAACGAGAGTTCTTCAACGAACTTTGGAATATGCAGCTGAAGATGGTGCTGAAATATTGGATGAATTTGTGAAGAAAATTGAAATGTGTGAAGATTTTGAGATCGACGATGATAATGAAAACAGTGATCTTTTTGATGCATTGGAATCATCGCTGAAGCAATTTTCGAGTGCAGTGAAAACTACCAAGCTTAATGACGCAGACAGGAAGAAAATTATGCATACAATTGACAGTCTTCAAAAACTTGTGGAGAATTCCGATTAGTTCAATGAACCGAATAAACTACAGAGAATTTATGTACATTTATGAATACCCAGAGGAGCACCAGGAATTGGAATAATTTATCATTTGAAAGCGTTTAGGATGTGATGCAGAATTTGAGACACCAACTNCAGAGAATTTATGTACATTTATGAATACCCAGAGGAGCACCAGGAATTGGAATAATTTATCATTTGAAAGCGTTTAGGATGTGATGCAGAATTTGAGACACCAACTGATATATTATTATAGAATATTTTATTATTAAACAGTGAAAATTTATACCGGACCCTGTTCATTTCGGACTTTTCTGTGTTGTTTTTTACTTGGTCTCTTCAACTTAGCTTTAGTTTCAGCCTTCAGCTTTTTATGGCTCAACATGTAAGTGACGCTTTGGTCATGGTCGGCAGTTTGTTGGCGAATGTATGTGCGCTGCTGCTAGCCACGCTTAATTACATTGTGATTTATTCTATAGCTGTGTCTACAAAGGTGCTAGTGTTTGACAAAGAGAAACTAAAAAGCTTGTTGGCAAAGTGTTCTCTCTGTTCTGCTAAGCAGCAGCAAAGAGTATTAATCCAATCCAGCATCGTCAACAGGAGCTATAGGAAAGAAGAGAGTACAAACAATAAAAGGAGATTATGCACTCCCAAAAACCCAAGAGAGTGTAAAAGAATCTGTTCGTGTGCCATACTGTTAGCGTGATAATATGTAATATCCATTGCCATTTTTTGTGAATAATATGCTTTTAGAGTCGTTCCTGAGTGTATCGGTGAAATCTGTACACATGTCTACTCCCTACTTTTTTGTATACCTGTAACTGTGAGTTTAGCGATAGATATGCAGTGAAACAAAGTAATATTATAAGACATCAACATCACCTCCACAATGCACCAGCAGATGAGAAGTTTTTTTTAGCAAGTAGTAGTTCTGGTGTATTTACTGAAGGAGAGGTTTCTTACGCTGCCTCTCACTCACAACAACTCCTTTTTTATTCTTCAAGTCAGCATGATTAGATTTTTTATTGCTGGTGGTGGTGGTGTGTTGTATGGAGGCAAAAGGATAGAGAGATGAGAAATGTATGTATTATATCGTTGCACACCTATAAGTTGTGCTTTTCGTTACAAAGAATAGTATAAATGGCTTGTGCTGTGTGTATCCACTGAATAAATAAAAGTGGGTCTTCATCGAAAATTAAAGATGTACCTGTATATATTATTTCGTTGAGATTATGCAATTTGGTGATCGTTACTCTATATTAATTCTCATTGTAACCTGACGCCTGACGCAATGTCAATATTACGCTTCCTGAAACCAACATTTACAAATTGAGGCTATCAATGTTCATAGTATTTTATATTTTATTCTAGTCGTACCGACAAGGTGAGTTTGCTCTCATTTAGGACAATTTAGTAATAATGTATCTTTCAAACTACTCAATTGAATTTTTTGTTAAACTCATTGAGTCATCAAAGTGACAAACATTGAACTGAATTGTTTTTTTATCACGTTGTGTTTTGAAGATGACGGATGAAGAATTTAGTGGAATGGACATGGAGGACTTTTCGGAAGAAGATGAACTCCAGGAAGAAAGTATGATTTCATTAAAGCGACAACTAATTGCATCGGAAGAGGTTAGAAAATAGCCTTAAGCAATTATCGTTGTTCTTGTTTGGTTTCGTGAAATTCTACACACGCTGTATTGTATGTGTGAAATTTAAGTCTGCTTTTGATTTTACCAGATAATACGGAATCTAAGGATAAGCAATGCTTCACAAGAGCAAACCATTCATAACTTGGTTTCTGCCATAGAAAAGCTTAGAAGCCTACACTTAGAGGAAAGACAGGTATGCAGTCCACCTAATGGTAAATTACATGTTAATGTCTTTGGTGATTTGGTGCTAAATGCTAATGTTATGCCCACTTCCTGTTGTGTAGGTTTTGGAAAACATTAGGCTTCCCAACCTAATGTCAAACTTTCGAATATCGGATTCATCATGTTCCAAGGTAAACTATCTTAGCCTTAGTAATTCAGTTTTGCATGCAAAAGTTTGGTTTCGTTTTCATCTTTTACAAATGTTTATTTATTACATCCAGGTCATGGAACCATCAATTGATTACAGTCAACATCCTCTTCTAAACCACATCATAATTTCAAATGTTATGCAACGACTACCTTTGAATGACGTCATACGATGTCGTTTAGTGTGCCATTCCTGGTGGAACAAAGCTAATGAAGAACTCCGTAAACGAAATGTTGATAGGTATCAATTATAGGAACATTGAGAATTTGTCCAAGTTTGCCAAGTTGATGGAAACTAGTGCAGACATACCATTTGCAAGGTTTCGTTTCGGTCTCTTTGTTGTCAACACTCACAAAGCTGCTGTGGAAGACTTTTTTTCAATTTGTGGACCCGTCATTACACACATTGCGTTGTGCTTTGCTAACCAGTTTTGTGAAATATCACTAGATGAACTCCGTGATTTGTTCTTACTTTGTGTTCCAAATTTGGAGAAGCTGGATGTAGAAAGACTCCCGTTGAAACTCACCAAAGAAATATCATTGTTTCCTCTTGGAAGCAAGATACCGCAACTGAAAAAACTAAAGCACTTGAAAATTTGGGACAACATGGCATCCGACAATAGATTGGATTCTACCTATTCAGTTGGACTAGTCCATGATTTGATAAACATGGCTCCGAATTTGACAAAATTGTCCGTATACACCGAATGTCAGCACTTAGTAGCTGCAGCATTGAAGAGCTTGGAAGAGAAGCGTATTGAGTTAAGGGAGCTACGACTTGAATCTATTTCCGAGGAGAATCTTCTATACTTGACACGATTAAGATTTCCGTTAAGGATGCTACGTATTGAATACTTTGATACACTCACTGCTCCAGAGTCCGTCAAGTCTCTTTTGACAACCCTTAGCTTTACGCTGGAAGAACTTCACTTTTCGGATTATAGAGTAATGAACCATGCGGAAAACTTGGTTGTTTCATTTCCTAGAATGGCACGATTGAAGATTTTGAAGTTTAGACGGCCATGGAATGATAGGAGATTGTTGTTTTACCCACTGATCTTTAAAGAACAACTTCCCTACCTACGAAAGTTGTCTTTCCAACATGAACAAGGTTAAATTGAAATATTGGAAATTGCTTTATATTTAATTTAGTAATCCCATTTATGTTTGTTATCGCCTAATATTTTATTCTGATATTTTCTTTTTTTAGGGAGCCCACCTTACTGCATACACAGTTATAGTGATTTTGTCAATCCAGAATCCACAGGACCGGCAGAAACTGTCATTGAATTGGAAATAACTCACGAATTAGATAGTGTAATTATGTTTCGGAAACTGCCAGAGTCATTTCCAAATTTGAAAATTCTCCGGTCAACTGATTCCAGCAACGAAATAATCCGGTCAATGTGGGAGTTCCTTCCAAATATCCAAGAATTATATCTTACCTTGTCTATTTCCAACAGAAATATTGATTCGGTAGCGCTTCCCTACTAGCAGCAGTTGTTTTAGCTCATAATTTTTGTGTGGAATCTGAAGTAATCATTGTATATGATTTTTTGTGCAGGTAATAACAGGAATTCCGGTTGAAGTTTATCGCCAGATTTGCAAAGAAAATTTGTACTCACGAGTTGACGCCAATGTGCTAGAGATCATTAGAACGGAACCTTCAATTTGCAGTTTAAAAAGTAAGCATGCATTATTGTTACTGAATAATGAAAAATATATTTTGCTTCAAATAATTGGTTAATGTTCATGATTCTGACTTTTTCTTTCATTTTTTTACAGAACTACGAAAATTGGTCATTGAAGGCCACCAGATAAATCGCGTAACGGATTTTGCATGTTCCTTCGCACTAATCTTCCTAAAAACACTAACCAGCTTGACCATCACAGATGCTGACGTAAGCCAATTAATTTATTGTTTTAAAAATTTCAAAATAATGCAGTCGTTGTACAACAGATTTTTGGATATTTTCTTAGATCACTGAAGACTGTCGGGACTTGATGAAGCTACATTTAAATCTTGTGCACCTGGAAATCTTACCGTAGCCTCAATTTCACTTTGCAATTTTAGTTTAAATCAAATTATTCTTATGCTAGAGACTTTCGCTGTCCTTTCGTGTGTATTTTTTTGTGGTTCACACATAACGAAACTGATTTATTTTAGGATTATTTAATCGCAATCGTAAGATCGGTTTGGTACATCCTTCTGTTTACTGTTACAAATAAATTTATTGTCATTAACCCCAGTATTACACTTTATGTAAATTACTATTTTATGTGCGTATTATAATTATACTTACTATAAAAATGTCACTAGAAAACTTAACGAGCAATCAGTGTAACAAAAAAAGCTTTCAATAGTTTATTAAGTATAAACGGCCACCAAAATTAATATGATAATAATTAATAAAAGAAGAAATGTAACAAGTACCAATATCTTTATGGAACAGTTGTTCTTTTTTTCCTCTCGCTCACTGATAAGCCTGGTCATTTCCTGAAACTTTTTCGAACCACTTTCCATGTCATTTACCTTGTCTTCCATTTGTTCGAGATCGTGGTCTCTTTTAAAGAGAGCCTCTATGTTCTTTGCTGCAATTTCACGGACAGAGCCTACATCTTCTACCAACTTTGTCAGGGCTTTAGTAGCCCGGGAAGACGTAGAGGGTTGTTCGTTGTCACTAGATGCTCCATCCTTATTTAAAAGTGGGGTTACCGGTGAATCCATATTTTAGATTATTTAGACAGTAGTTATTCACCTATCCCTAAATGTCAGCATAATAAGTTTAGTAGGATGGATGACTTTTTTAGAAATGAAATACGTATGTATCTACATGTTCAATGTAATTAAGAAAATGGACTTACGGTTTGAAACGCTTGTAATAATGCGCATTAATGAAAATATTTTTTCGGCATTTTTTATGAAGTTCAAAAGGCTAAACAATACTTTTTAAGAAACAGTCACACTCACACTTTGATAGATTTGAATGTATGCTGAAATGATAATGTGTATCAAGGAATGGACTTCCAAATCCCAAACCGGATATGACTACCCTGGCGTAACCACAAACCGTTTTTACCACAATATGAATGATGAACTATATGTAATATAATTATTAATTATACGAAAGAGATTATATCAACGTTGTATATGGACGCATAATGTTGTAGATAGTGTGGAATAAGGAAACTAATGAAAATTAGTGTGTAAAAATACTTCAATCTTTAATACTGCGCGGCGGACTTATGTACAAGCTTTCATGTTGTAATTTTACAACTTCATTTCCATAACTTACAAACCCGGGGACTAGATACCTTGCAAAAATCTCCAACTTTCTCAAGCTTTCATGTTGTAATTTTACAACTTCATTTCCATAACTTACAAACCCGGGGACTAGATACCTTGCAAAAATCTCCAGCTTTCTGTGAAATATTTTGTCAGGGTACATTTGCTTAATAACGTTAATTAGTGGCGGTTTATGTGAGTTTATGCTGCTTGGAACGCTGATGACAACTTTGGATGCATTTTGAATACGAGAAGTTTCCTCAGACGGACACTTTGAGCACTGGTCGTCTTGTCTTCCTATAATTATGGTTTCATAAGGCTGCTTTTTATTTTCCTCGTTAAAGGGACAAATAGGCATTCTGGATTTGGTTACCTAAATAAATAATTAATGAGATTCATTATTACATAAACATGACACGCATATTCATAGCGAATAACGGCAAATATGCTATGTGGATTAATTTAGAGTCTTACTTTTAGCCAGTACAAGGTTTCCTGATGTCTCACTCCCCACTGAGGAAAAATCTCATTAATTAACTTATCCTGGTGTGATTTTGCGTTGGTATCTTTTAGCCAGTACAAGGTTTCCTGATGTCTCACTCCCCACTGAGGAAAAATCTCATTAATTAACTTATCCTGGTGTGATTTTGCATTGGTACACCATACCGCAACTATCCCATCCTCGTTTAGGATGCTCCTTATAGGAAGCTTCGCTATTCCATCATCGTCCAACATTTCATACCTATTACATAGAAATAATCATGATTCATGACATTACCATTGTTTGCTATTTATATTTCCAACGGTTGATAATAATACGGTGATTTACTTACCCTGCTTCATGCTGCTTTCGTTTCCTTCTCCTAATAAATTTGTTCCACCACGGAGGGTCCATAACAATTAGATCAAATTCCCCTTCATCATTGTCCCGAAAAACTTTCTCCATGTTCATAACGTCATTGCAATAAAACTTGGTCTCTGCAGGAAAAAGGTATCGATGACTGGAAACACCTTCCTCCACTCTACTCATCACTGCTGAATCTGGAATAGGGTTTTCTCCTCGAAAGTGAGGCAACTCTAGCGATTTTACTTTGTCAAAAAATTGTTGACAGGCACCAACCGCCTTAAAGTTATTTTTTGGCCATGCTCCTGTCAAACTGCCATTCAATGTCCCGTTTTCCTCCTCCCCATCTTTCTCTCCCTCTACAATTATCTTTTGAACAATTGTCAATCTTGCCGGCATTCTCCTCCACTTCCACCTCAAAAATTTCCTGGACCTGCAGATCACCAAGAATCGCATCTGAAAGCGCTTTCACGGTCTTTGCAGTTTCACAAATTGTAATGCTTTTTCCTCGTTTCCCTTTAACATTATTAACTATTTCCTTAAACGGTTCCGTTATCTCGAACAAACTTGGGTTTAGGGTGAGATAAGAACAAGTGCCGTTTTCCTCTGGCTTTGTTCCACCACCGGTAACTTTCATCTTTTCAAAGAATTTCGGGTGGGAAATAATCCACCCACTTTCACCCACCCTCTCTATTGACATCCTTTTAGCATTGCTAAAAAAACTTAATTGAGCAATTAAAATATAGTTTTTCAAGGATTTACAAGGATACTTTTCACGCGTACCAAATACAGGCATGCAATTTGTTTGTAAACAAGTCAGTATTTACACTTTACACATAGCTGCAGCAGCTGCTGCTGTGCTAGTGCTGTTTTTCAAGGTGGCTCGGCTGGAGTCATGTAGGTTGCTGGAGAGAAGTAGTTTTATGACTTATGAACATGATTTAACCTTTACTTTCACTCCAAGAGAAATGCAAATTTGATGAATGATGACAAATTTAGTGATTGATTTAAACCAATGCATGATTATTGACAATAATTATTAGATTTGCAATGATTTGCATGATCTTTCAATAAAAATGGCATATTCGGTGAGATAGCAGTGTGTGGAATATAAGCGTAAACTATGTAATGCGAGGTAAATCTAGTAAAAGTGGGTAGAGTTGGTGGTATGTGATTTCATAGAGGTTATATTTTCTCCTGCAAACTGTTTTGCGTGCAAGTCTATTGTACATATTATGGATGTTACTGGAATGGCGATTTGGAAAAGGAGAGAAAGTAAAAATGGTCCGGAAGCGGAGAAAACCTAGCAGTTCTTTCATTGAAACACAAAGGACTAAGGTTGGTTGTCCATGAGGAAGTCATCCTGGCCACTCTTCTTCCTGTTCATTGGAAAAGGTGGAGCTGAGTCTATTTTTCCAACTCGAGTTTTATGCATATTTACTTACATATATGCATACAGAAGGTTTTTATAGTGCAGTTAATTATAACTACAGATAAAGCAAGATTAAATATTATATAGTAAAAAATGGACGACAGAACGATTGACAGGGTTTTTGCTGGATGCCTTGAAGAGTTACCACCAGTGAGTTCAAAAATTGTAAGAATTTTCACCAGTTCTACTTTCACAGGTAAGCAAAATAGAAATGTGAGCTAGAAGTCTCAGTATGCCCCAAATCTAACATTTTCGGGAATGATTTTGATACACTTGAGGTAATTAAATTGTTGTCATTATAACATGGTTTAAAATAACATTTCAGATACTGGTCTGGAAAGAAACACTTTAATGGCAGAAGTGTATCCAAAAATAAAAGAATATTGCAGGGAGAAACACGGACTAGAGTTCCAGGTACACACTAATAATATTATAAACGCATATTACGATAGTCATAATATATTACAATAATTAAGTTCAAACTTCAATTAACATTGATTGAGTGTACTACAATCTCATCTTTACTAATTTTTAACAATCAAACTATATATTGCATTGTTGTTACTTACAACAATTCTGATTTAATTCACTAAATATTGACATAATAGACCAGTGATAATACAATTTGAGTAAAAGTTTCCGAACGATTGGACATTATTAGCCTATAGCGATAGGCAATGCACGGTAGCTCATTTTTATGTTTCTGCTACCTGCTATGTATCTGTGCGTCATTAAAACCATTGTATTGTTAACTTCAGCAGCACACGTGTAGTTTATGTATACGGTTGCTTTATACCAGAAACGATAAAAATGATCCAGGAAGAAAAGGGAAGATATAGCGTACTTTGGGTTCACATGTCACAACAACATCATAAAATTTTATTTTTTATCAAGATTCGGGCACTAGGACTCGGGTGTTGGAACTGAATGTTACAGATCAATGTAATAGCGATTAGATATATACACTTTCCCTTCTGGAGATCGTACAGACAACTGCAATATGCATTATACATGAATTCACAATATAGACTTTGTTAACTCTATTATAAGCTCCTAGCTTGACGATTGACGATATCAGGTAGGTTGATAAAGATGGGGGTTCGGGATATCGCTGACTGGTACAACAGCTTTCAGCCACTTGATTCCAACTCTCTCCAACTTTCTCTAGACA
>JAHZMV010002294.1:0-27655 GCA_027743765.1 Coecobrya sp. COE2 | reverse complement strand
TACTTCAATGATATATACACACACAATTACTATAGCTGAAAAAATCATCTTTCACCTTACTATTTTGAAAAATAAATCAAATTGAAAAAATATTGAATTTAAAAAACTTGCATTCCTCCCATTGCATTACTTTAACTGAAGAAAATTCTTTGAGAATTTAAGATGACAATATAATTTTAGAAAGTTTAAATCCATAAATATCGATAGTGATTATGGATGTAAACTGACGATCTTTCATAGTTAAAAAATTATCTTTCATGTATCGGTGCAGCCCCGTTATTCCAAATGTTCCAAGTATCGAACACTAGTAAACTGGCTCTTTAAAAATATACAGGTTTACCCAATATACCTAAGTGTTTATCCAATTTAATAATTTAAATGTCCTTCGACATTCGACATTCTTCTTCGTCTTATTTTCTGTTTACTTTAACCGTTCACCGTATTTCAAAATAATTCCCTTGTGCAATTATTTTCGTTTTCTGGTAAAAACCCTACTCCAACAAGCTTAGTCCCTGGATTTTTACAAGTTAAAAATGTCATAAACATAAAAAGAGAAATGAAAGCAAAACAGCAGGCCATTACTAAGGACATTGATTATAGTACAAATATTCTCTTCAATCCATTCTGGAAAAAATGCATGACGTTTTTAAATGAATAATTTTAGATAAAGTCAGTAAATTCAAAGATTTTAATGCTTAATGCAAAGGCTTTGCCAAATATTTGTCAACTATATAGATAAATGATAGATTCTCCCTCTCCTTGGAAATTAATTTTTCATTAAAACGTCGGAAAATCTGACTTTCACAATTTCCCACTAAAACTCAGATAGCCAGCCCCTTTGTTTGCAAAGTTTTGTCCGTTTAATACGTGATAGCAAAACCGCTATTGATCATTCAGTTTACAAAAAAGCAAACAATTCCTCCTCCATTCCATAGTCTCAGGAAATTGGTAAATCAGACGAATATTATGCACAATGATGCGACTAGACATTGACAAAAGCATAGTGATTTAGCTTTTCATGCATTTATTTATGGCCTTTGAATTGATGTACTGTGTGGGCGGGTAGGACGATGAAAGCTATGTTTTCCCTTTGTCTGAATCTGTGATAGACTCTGTTGAGCAATCTCTCCATGTTTAGTGTGAAATACACAAGATTTTATCCCAGGACAAGAGAGTCCTTTCCGGGCAAACAAAATGGAATGAAGATTGTGCAACTCCCTTTAGGCATTTCTGAGAGTGAAACAACGGTAATTGTAATGGAGAGTTGACGAATTTTAGAATAAAATTCCCATTTCTTTCTCCATCTTGTTTTCCCAACTGTCATCATCATACATATGTCAAATAAATATGCTCCATGATGACAAACAAACATCAACATACTTATTTGCGCTTTATTCCTTTACATAATTCTTACATTCATTGACATTAGCAATTTCTTTTTTCCAAGGAAAAATATCAAAACTAGTGATATATTTAAAGGGGAATACGGAATACGTGGGTGCATAGCAAACGATCTACGCATTTGTATGTTTATCAAAGATTTCAAAATAATGGAAACCTCGGAAAGAAAATCGGTTCCTTATGATCATGATGAAAATATTTGGGGATGAATGGAGTGAAGTCAAATTCAAGCATGATTCGCTCACATACAAAATTTTTCTCCACACTACGCACTCACGCATGCATGACTTTTTTTTAGTAAAAAGGGTTATCCGTACTTGTCCAGTTGTTTCAACTTGTTTGCAAGTACAGAATCATCATGGCAAAAATATCAAATACTCAAGTATTTTGTATTTTACATTTTTATGTTTCTTTCGGGACTTGTTTTGCGTACGAAAGCGGAGAAAAATATAAAAACTTTTTCTGCATGCCATTACACCAACACATCACACAACATTTCTCTTTTATACTCTTCATAAGTTTCTCTTTTTGAAGTATCTGGCAGTAATAATGCGAACAAGCACAAGTTGTTTCCATTACGGCCATTCAACTGCTCCTCTTGCTTTTCACATCACATCACACTGAATTGGCAAGCAGAGTCGTTATTGTTGATCGCATTCACTCACACATCCATTTCACTTTCTCCAGAATATATTTCTTTCTCTACATCATGCGTGTATGTCTACAGCCCATATGTGATATGTGAGTTTGATGCCAAGTTAAGTAAGTAAAGTGGGTGAGTTGAGAATAGTGATTGTTGAATCGCATGAAAAATTCCTACAAATCGATTCGATTACTTGTAAAGAAACACTTGAGAGGAGAACATGAAGGGAGGCAGAGAGGCAGTGAGGACCAGGCGTAAAAATATTTATTTGGGATACTACAAAATGGGAATATAAGATGCCATAAAAATGCTCGTCAGAATTTTCTTAACTGGATTCCTACAAATCCTTCGAGCAGTAAAATGGCAGGATTTAATTTCACTTGTTTCCTTGACATGTAGTCACACGACATTTCATTTCCAAGTTCTTGGGTTTCTTCTTTCTTAATAAAGTAGGTACGGGTCATTTTCATTGTTTAAAGTTTGTAATCTTGGGCTTTTCGGAATCCAAGTCAGTGATCAACTTGAAAACATAATAATCGTCATCATTATCTGCAGAGGATTAAACGGCTTAACAAAAACTAGGGAAAAGCAATCACTTTCTTTTCCATTTGAATCATGTTTTCCAGAAAAAAGGAACATTTCCATTTTCATACGTAATGAATTTGAAAATGAATTGGACGACTTTGGTCGTCTATATCCCTAGATCAAATTATTATCACATGCTCTTCAGCATATCATTGCTGTAGAATTTTGTATCAGATGTAGAATTTTGTGCTCGTCAAGATGTTATTTGTTTCAAATTCCAACTCATTAGTATACACGTTCCAGAGAACACAAATTAGTCGATATGAGTTTTTGAAGAATTTTTATTACCTCTCACACTGATTTGTACTAGTTTGGGAATAGTATATATATCAAACCAATTTACAATTCCCTTTGAAAAACCATTCGGTGCCAAGTCCTTACATATCTTACCTCGAAATTCTGAAGAGATAAATTCCAAATCGGTCACGCGTGATTGTAGAGAAGGTAAAATCTATGAGGGTATAGTATGTACTCCTTAAATGCTATTATGTTGAAAATTAGAACCTCCTATTTAAACTATGTTCAAATAGGAGACTACTAAAGTCGTCCAAATCATTTTCAAAGTGCCCTCATATATGAATTTCATGAGTTTCTTGAGTAAAAACTGATATCAAATTACACTAAAACCAGTGTTCTTTTTATTTCATAATAAGTATGCTTTCAACTGCAATGCCTTAACGCATCATTTCAACTGGTGATCACATGCAACGTTCCATTTTTAATGCACATGTACATCCTGTACCGGAAAAGCTTAGCTTAAGTGGAAGGATGGAACGAGAGAATAGGAATTGGAAGGCAAATGAAGTTGTTCTTATAGACAAAATGAAAATTATAACTAGAATGAAAGCAAGGTGCTGTACTTTATATTCAACAGACGCTCAGGGAAGCTCGCTATTATAGAGATGTATATTAGAGTGATTAAGATAAGCCAAGTCAAAGGAATTGAATGAAATTCTTCCATTCTTTCGTATTCACTCAGTTTCATTCGGAATTGATAAAAAGTATCAGTTTGATGCAGATGGAGTGAAATGCGGATTTATGTGAACTGTACTGGAATATTATATAGAGAATTTATAAGCAGCCAAGACCATACGATGAACATAAGATGGAAATAAATTGGGAAAGCGGTTAACGAATGGAGTAGTCAATAATGCGTGTGTATCTGAATGTTAAATGTAAAATACATATCATCTTGGACAGGCGAAGGTAAACAAATCCAAATAATAATAATAACCTTTATCGCCGTTCCGGTTATTTTTAGCTCACTAACTAACCTAAAGTCAAGATAATACCATCCATCCATATCAAATCTAGATTGTGCAAAACAAACACATCAATACTAAAAGGAAGTGAATTTTTTATTTCTCTCACGCTTTCATTTCAAGGTGGATATGACAAAACGGTTGAGAAAACAAACGAGAAAGTTGAATGAAACTGATAGATTGCAGTAGTGTTGTAGTTTTAAAGCGGTATACATAGCTGTTGGAGCATTCAATGAGTTATTTATTTACACCATCAGTTTCTTGCATTTCTCCAGTGCTCCTATTTTGTTTTCGAGCACTTTGCAATGCTCTAATTGTTTTCCCAATTAAGTCGAAACCGGCATAAATGAAGCGGATACTGTAGTAGTATAACATTTGTGTAAACAAGACGTCCCCGTCTGCTATGCTGACAAAGAGTGAGAAACCTATCATTTTTCTTGTTTCAAAACAACAAAACTTTTGTCTAGGTGAAAATGATAATTGGAGAAGAGATTTTGAAATGTGAAAACCTTGTAGCAAAATCAATGCCCTTTATTATTTTCTTCTCTTCTTCCTGCAACTTATCAATATCAAAGCTGCTTCTGGCAACATGAAGCGTATGCAAGAGAAGGAAAAAGGAAAGTTAAAAAAAATTAATGCTTTCCCCATTTCAGTAAATTCTAATTAACGTTGTCTCCTTATTACGCAGAAGAGAACCGATGATATTATTCCCCTTTTGTAATTTTATGGTCGTTTCTATTGCGTTTTAAAATTTTCCAGCAAACAACACGTCAGCATCTCTACTGAAGCTTTACACATATCGAATTCGGGTGATAATGAAGAGCGTCGAACGATGGGGAAAGAAGCTTAACGGTTTCTCCAGTAAGCCCATCTCTAACTGCTACCACAGCAAATACATCAGAGAAACTAAGTTCAATGGAAACGGAGCCTGTATAAACGAAATGTAATATTCCATGTAATGTTACTGTTGCTGTACAGTGCGATCCAGAGGCTTCAGCTCGTCCTTTTGATATGGAACCAAGAGAGGTGAAAGAGCTTTGCTTGGCCAGCAATACCCTCAGTCTTTCTCTGACTTTTGCCGAGTGCGTGTCGATGTATTCGAATCGCCCTACGGTTTCTCTCCGCTATTTATAAAATTTCACTGTCTTTTTATAAAGCAATCCCCTTTACTTTTCTCTGTTGATCTGAATGACGATTTCCCAGAGAAACTAAAATGCGAGTTTTCTCTCTGTGTCAATTTTTCTCTGATTATTACTGAATACGAAACAAGATTTCCGACTAAAACTGTGTTGTGTTTCATGAAATTTACAGAACATTTAATAGAGAAAGTCGTTAAAAGTGGGAGTTGGTTGTGGAACTTGAAATAGTTTCAGATTACCCAGGCCAGAGTAAAGTTAGTTGGTAAATAGGAGTGACGGCTACAATGAATAATCCATAATTTATATATGTATTAAAGTTTCTAATGATCCATTCTGGCAGACAAGTTGAAAAATAGATGATTTATAAAGTAGAAAACTTGTAAAAATAGATAAAAATGGCAGGGTATTCAACAATGAGAGAAACAGGAAGAGGTTTCTATTTCCGACACAAAGCCTCATTTTTGGTTGTGATTGTGGTGTGTATGTCAAGCTGTGTATGTCATATTGTGGATGCTTACAGTTTGGCTACCGGAAGTAGTAATGATTCCGCGTCTGGTGCAGATGTTAATCCTGTAGAGGGTTCCTTCTCGCCCGCTGAAATTGAAGTGGACGACGGCAGTAGTGTTAACAATTTTGATAGTGAAGTGGTAAAGTGTGTTTGTGACGGAAGCTGTGAGCACCTGCGAGCGGAAGAGTGTAGACATGGTGTCACTTTTGACATGTGTCGTTGTTGTCTGGTATGCGCCCGGGGTGAAAACGAGCCTTGTGGAGGTGCCCTTGGAACTTGTGCTTTTGGACTTCATTGTCAATTGAATCATGACCAGGGTTCCATTTCACCACTCAAAGATATCAACTCGTCTAGGACCACAACTCCTCTGATGACACAGGAAGGAACTTGTTCCAGTACGTGTTTCTGGTGGTGGTGTCGTCAGTGTCACCACCAAACATTATACCAAAATAAAGATAAACTTTTTCAAGCTTAATAGGATTAGGGAAGAAAAAGTTCTAAAAATCGAAATGTGTTTTTGTTGTCTCCCTTCTCTTTTCTTTTAGCTTTTCAAGCTACTTGTTTATTTCTCTGAAATTTTTATTTAGTTCGTAAATTGAAAAACGATGTATTTTTTCTGCTATTGTTTATTTTTAGCTTTCTTCCAAACAAACCGTCGCTTAATTCAATTTCAGTTTTTGTTTCAATGTCATGTGAAATGTTGCTGTTGGTTTTTAGAAGTTGGAAGATGTGCCCAGCTTCAGGATCAGTATGGCTGCATGGTTGACCCCGAGGGAGAATGCATTTGCTTAACACGGCGTGCCTGTCCAGGAGAAAAACTGTTCCTTTTCGAAGACCAGTCCTCCTGCAGGTCACGAATGGATTTTCTCATTGCAAAAAAGGATCTGGAGCCTGTGTCCCACTCTCTGCTTCTCAACGCACAACTGGAGAAAATTCACGCTGCAACAGGTCAATAAAATAATTATTTCTCTATGAATCCTTTGTCTTGTAACAAATTGGATTTCTATAATACTACTTATCCTTTCAAAATGGTGTGCTTTTTGCTACTGTGTAGATATAAAAATAAAATATTTTGTTTTGCTTGCTTAACTTGAGTGAAATAAAATAGACATAGATGGATGATGTATATCTTGCTGTGTCAGATAACCTTGTTCTAAATGCATAGCTGATTAAGTAGCATGGAAATGTAGCCTGTGAAAATGAAATAAAAGATCAATGAAGGTGCTTCAGAAAATTTAACATTCTTTTTCTCCTTGCCTAATGACTGACAACAGTAAAGAGAAAACAAAAAAAACGAAGCTAGTACTTTATTTAGTTCATCCAGTTTTTTCTAAGTATTCTTTTTTCTCTTTTTCCTCCTACAAGAATGCCTTTCAAGAGCGTGTTTAGTTTTCCAGGTCAAAAAGTGTTACATGCACATGCTTGTTCAGATTATTTCACTACTAGCTCTACAACAAACTGCTTCTTCGCCTGCTTTATTCTCTTGTTACCTTGATGACGATGTTGATCCGTTTCGAACTTTATGATGAACTACCTCTCAATACTGCTGTTGTTGTTCGTTTTCAGTTTAAGTATTTCGGCCTGGCCCTTTTTGATTCTCTTTCTGTTCCTGTTTTGTTTGGAAAGGGTCTACGATCTACACTACTCATACACCATAGCACGTTTCATCACAACTTCATTTTCTTTTCCGTTTCCTTGCATTCCAACAAAGTGATAGAGATACAGAGTAACAAACCCACAGTCTCTAGTAAGCAAACCGAGAAGATATCCGGCTTCCTCAATTTTGGAATAAATAACAAAGTACCCTAGAAAATCTTCTCTCCAGTTCGGTGTCCTAGAAACAGCAGGGACGAGGCCACTGCGTCCAGTATTATGTATATTTTAGATACCCTTTTTACGTGAGAGAAATTACATGGGCCACCAGTAGTCCCATCATCGCTATTCGCGTACTCACTCTCTACAGTTCTCTTTCAACTTTCTCCGGCTTAAAACACTTTGGATCGTATTTTCAACCTTTTTGTCATTTCCTGCGCGTGTCATCTTCATTTTTTCTTTACTTCTAGTTTCTCTTAGCCACTAGCCAAAAAAGAGTGGTTATGCACTTTTCCCTCGCTCTGAGTGTCTTTCTGTGTCACAGTAGCCACAACAAAGGATACTCACTCTCTAGCCTAGTCCTGCATAATGTGGCAATGTGGTTGTCCTCTGTTCGCATATATCTCTTTTTAAAGAGATCATTTGGCCAAAGGGAATGAGTAATGAGGCTTTTCTACGAAGCAGGTAGGTATACACTAAACCCAACCATCCATCTGTTTTATGGCTCACTTTAAAAAGTAAATACAAAACCTGTGGTTTTCCTTTCTCTACTTTCTCCACTCGACATCATCACAGACTCCACCACACGCACTAGCTTGTTATTCCTGAGTCTTTAGTAGAATGTCTCGTATTTATTGCCAGTACGTAACGTACACCACACCTATTATACGGGTTTTTTGTGTTACCAAAAAAATCAATCTCATTTCCCTTTCTTCTTTATGGGCCTTTATCCTTATAAAACATATTATCTACTCTCATATTCCGTATACATTTCACAGAAGAAAAGATGGCCTTTTATGCCACTTGTTATCTCTCTCCTTTACCTCTACTTCGTGTCTTCTCCTTCAGCCTCTTGTTTCTTCTCTTGTGTAGAAGCGGTAGGCAATGTCATGGTTCAAGTCGTTTTCCTTCACAATACACTCTTGTAATAATAATAAGAATATCACTGTACCAACGAACACTACACACAATACCCTACCACTTTCCCTTTCATCTTATCTCCTCCTTTCCTTTTCATTCTTCTCTTGTCTCATGATTCTTTTATAATAAAACTCTCCGATTATTTCGTTTTCTCCCTTTCTTCTGTCCACTATATATTTCGTAGAAGAAAGAGATATAATCACTATAATTATAGTTGTATATAAATAAGAAGGAATAGGAAATCTAGAGATTTCCCTTGCACAGACAGGATTTAGAATTCGATTCAGCTTTTAAGCCCACATCTCTCTCCTTTTTAGATGGCTTCATTTTTCTAGCTTTGCCTTCTTTCTTTTCCATCTTCTGCTTCCCTCTTTATTCCGACTTTTTCGAATTGAATGTGCACCACTACTTGTAAGGGTGATGGATATGGGTGGCAAGACCGATCAATATGCTCTGCTGGTGTGTGAAGCTATAGAAGTGAATAGAATAAAAATGGTAGCTAAATGTTAAGCAGACAGACATCAATTCACTTGGCTAAGGCGAAAGAGAAGTGGAAATAGTCTCATCATTTTCATTGCTCCTAGTAAAACTGTGCGGCTATCCCCACATCAGATATAACATATTTCTGTACGTTGGGAAGGCTTGTTTCCTGCAAACGCGAAAGGATATATCTGTACCAATTTATATCAATGTGTATTTATATAAGGTACTATAATTCCATTGAGAAGAATGGGGAAAGTAAAGACAATGTGCAACTCATAAGCTGTTTCTTTCTCTCGTAACGAGAAAACAAGAAATAATATACATTTTTTCTTAAGAGGATCCATTTAGACAGACTTGGCCATGGCAAGCTGCAAGTAGAAAATGCTGCATTGTAGTTTGCTGTTGTTGTGCGTGCGAATAAGGATTACGATGATGGCTATATACTGCTGAGGCATTACTGCAACCACAACCATTACGTTGACGACTACGTTACGAGAGGATGTTGTCCTATGAGCACAAGTGGGGAACAGAATGGTTGTAAAGATTATAGCGCAAGTGGAAAAATAACGGGAAATGTTTGGTACTGCTGTTGATTGTTAAGCTTTATATATCCCTCATGTGCACAGATCACAACCACATTCTTTGCTCACACGTTTCTTTCTGCAGGATTTTGTGTGTCTCTATGCATGTGCCTAGCTGATGCTTGACTGACTGTGCCAGCCTGCTTGCCGCCACCCTTCTCCAAAGAAAAGATGAGCCTCTTTTACTAGCTACTCTAAAGCTAAATTAAATTCGCAGCTTGTTTTCATTATGTACAAGCTCGCGCGCGATTTTCCTCTCTCCTGCTTTCCCATCTACAAAACTTGCGGCATCTATTTTCTTTAACTGACTGTTTTAGGAAACAGATAGCCACCAAAGTATAATATTTTGTTGTTTTTTCCTGAAAGAAAAAAATGTCAGTGGAGACGGCCAGTTAAGATTTCCCAAGTGGTCCCTTAAATTTACCATTCACGTTCACTACGAGTTGGATTGTATAGAGAAAAGTACAAATATCAGTACCTGCCATAAGCAATAAATGGCATACTCTTCTTTCTAGTATCGACGGCAGTCGCTTAAAGTAATGATCAGCAACGTTACCCACCAGACACTCAGAAATTCTGAAAGAATGCCGATTATATGCTCCTTCTTGGCTGAATGACCAAATTGTATCCGAGAAAGCTGTTTAGATTTTGTGATGATGGAATTACAAATTTTTCTCTGACATTCTCCCTAACGTTGCTTCGTTTTGTTATTTAAGTGGATTCTTTGTGCTTGCTCACCTGGATAATATTCCAGAACGAAGTATCGATATTTCCCCTCGTTTCTTGGTTGGCTGGACAGAGTGATTGATATCTGGAAAGAAATACAATAAAAGTAGGAAATGTAAATATCAAACGAAGTACGGCACAATGGACTCCTTAAATTGATTCAAGAGATTGAATTATACATATAAAAGGTTCGGCAATCTTGCTTTGCAGTCTGAGGTGAGTTTTAAAAAGAATGCAGTGCAGGATACACTGTCCAGACTGAATATTGTTTTTTGGTCAATCGAATGAAAATAAAGGAAACGTGAGAGGCGGCGATCAAAAATTGATAAATTTTGCTTCCTTCTGGGAGGCTGGAGCAGCTGTATGACCAGGGAAACATAAATGTTTAGACACATTCCTTTCTCCTCTTCTACCGAGATAAAAATAGATGGAGAGAAATGATGTTCAAAAGCTAATTTGGAATTCAGCCTTGGTCGCGTTTATCCATACATACGTCAAGCTATTGTATCTATCAATCCACCGTCACTCTTGCCATTTCCCAGAAGTAATTCAATTTCACTCCAGCAAAAGTTTCCCACTCCAGTTTTTCTACCAGTCATATTTTTCTTGGAAAATAATAAGTAAAGTGTAGATTGAAAACGGGCACATGAGAGGAAAGATAAGAACAGCCTGCTTCTTCGGGAATAATAGATATGGAAAAAGATCAGAAAAAAATAATGTCGTATGGAATTGAATTAGTGGATCAAGTCATGGGTTGTGTGTATGTATGTGTATGTGACCTTTCCCTACTATCCTTTTGCTGTGTACATTACAATTACATTTACAAGTGTTGCGTGTCACGGTGCTGTAACTAAAAAGACGACATTAGACAATCCACAAGGTCTTACAAGGAATGGCAAGAACTAATCGAATGGAAATGTAATGAAAAGACGGATCACGTAAAACCGTTGCGACATATTTATGTCGTGATGAAAAACAGATATGGAGGTGAATATTAAAAATGGAGCGTAGACACATACACAATGTAATAGCACCATTTAAGCTCTCTCCGGGTTATTCTTACATTATGAAAATTATGATGATGAAATGAAAAGGGTAAAACTGTAGCCACATTACCACAACCTTGCCTTGTGAATATTTCAACAGCGCATTACTCTACTTTGATGAGCAAAAGCAGGAGATGAGCGAGAAATGGGAATTTTTTGCTGGAACAAGTTTTTATGTTCATCTATTGCCCCCCTGCTTTCACTTGGGTTTGGCTTCCAGGATTTTTTTCAAGAAGATCCTAATCTTTTAATATTTGCACAAACAGTTACATGCAGGATCGTATTTGCCATTATCCAACACACTCGTAACATGATTCGGTAATTTCAATTTTGCAGGTTCTCGTTTCTCTGCTCGAGTAGAAACCGTTGTGAGAACTCGTGTTAAGTGAGCAGAGAGTGGTAATAAGTGGCCTGGCTTTCTGATAAATGAATAGATGAGAAAGAATTGTCGAATGAAGTGAATGAATACGTGCATAATATAGACCTAGCTACAGATTTGCGAAGGGAAATTGCCAGCTTTTAAAGAAGTGAAAATATTTACTTCGACTACAATGACCGAAGTAAGAACCCGACACCGCGGTATCGCGCGGCGCAGGATCGTTTTTGTTGTTGCAAAGGTAAGTATAATGGAGTTGGTGGCCTTAGTTAGCCTTATCCTGCAATCAGGATATGACTGCAGTAATACACTTACTACCACAGATGAGCAGCAATTTTAGGAGAAAAATTGCAGCAAATTGCAAATTCCCTACATGAATCGTGACGTTTGCCCCGCAACTATTCTTCTGTTATCATGATGAAATTGAAATCATCTGTTTCCCTTGCTTTGTCCCTAATTTTCTTAGTTACTTGAACTCTGCGGAAGTTACATTCATTTGGTTTTTTAAAATATATTCACGGTAGGAGATGGAGCAATTAAAGTTTGCTGAAGTAAGGAGAACAAAACGCTTTCTATCAATGCTACTAGTTCTATCCACAAACCGCTTTCCTAGCATTGCAAAATTAATCCTGAAATACTACCGACTACCCATTCACCCTTTCGTTCATTTCAGCAAGGTATCTGGTTAAAATTATTTAAAAAAAGAAAACAACTTTTCCAACATCCGAAGTTAAGCCAAGTGGGAGTTTATATTCTTTTGCATCTCTTTTGCAACTTTTTAAACTTGTTTAGATAAACAAAACTGCCTAAATACACAACACAAAGAGCATATTAATATTCATGATGGGTCTCGTGTGTATCCAATGCATAGCTACGTACTATGCGACTGGGAGAAAGAAAAGAAGGGTACTTTCTAATCAGTATTCATTAGCAAAGCACCTTTCCAATTTAAATAGAATTCTACAAACATTTTTACGCATTTAAATTTTTAGCTAATAAAATTAGTCGGAAAATTTGGTTTCCGAGAGAGGTTGGGTTTTATATACCACTTTTTGGTTTTCCATTTGACACCGTACGTTAACTTGACTAAAACTCGTTCAAATTTGCAGTGGATTTGCTGTATTTAAGCTTTTTGTACAATTTGGTGAAGAAGAAAAAATAATACTTCCGCAGGTTGTTGCGTGAAGTGATCCATTATATTCAAGTTTTGTTCATTGTCTAACAAATTTAATGATACGACGAAGTTTCCTATACTAGGCTTCTGCAGAAAAAAATAAACGAACTTAGCAGTTAGCTGGTCTATAATTTTGTTTCCTATTTTGTTAGTGTTCATTAGTACTCTAGAAAGGTTGTTTGAATACAGAGCTTTTGTATGGCATAATCTCCTTTCAAAATATTTCTAATAAGTGAAACTTCTGAGAAAAGGAGGCAGACATGAAGGTACAAATTATTTTGTTTCATTTCAAAGACTAGCACAAATCTAAAGTTTGAAGCGGTGGTGTTGACGGAAGCGGAAATAGCTAGCGTATTGAATCAAGCGTTAATTAGCAATTTTCTATTCATTTCTCGAAACAATGGCAAATGATCAAGTAGGCCTCGACTGATGACTGGCTGACTGAATTGTGCAAAGATAAAATCAATCGGATGAAAAATTTTTAACAAAAACAAAAGTGTGCTTTGATGCATGATGACTTTCCACTCATGTCAGTGTAGTGTAGTTGTGTAGTATTTTGGTCCACATGACTTCCTAATTAAACGAGTGTCTGGTGGTAGTGGCAGTGGATGATAATTACGCCTGAAGGAACTCGAGTACGATAATAACATAAAGGTGGATTGTAATGGATGATGCAAATAGATAATTGGATTATTTTGTTATTGTTCTTTGGATGCCGACGAGAGAATTTATCAGAAATTAATATTATTGGTGGAAAGCGCATTTGTCAAACATTATTTTGATATTCGTTTGTTATGCTCTTTGAGCTATCACGTATTTGAGGGAAAATATTGAACATCATTTATCCAGATATCTTGGAGAGAGCAAAGTTTAAACCAAGGTGTACATATGAAATATTCCATATACATACATACATACCTATAATTTCACTCTCAAAAACTGCTTCGATTTATGCATGCGTTTTCATTCCTTTCTCTCAGGTTCGCTTCCTTTCTTTCTTTGCTTTAACTTTGGTTCATTTTTATGATGTGACGACGTGAATATTTTATCTAATGTACACAGAAGTTGTTCCACATTTATCCATTTCTATGTCACAATCATCATCTCGCAATCGATAGTTCCGAAAAATGTCACGCACGCAAACCCAGATCCTCACATGTCACGTAATATCTTACGTATTCAGGTCTCCCACTGTCAAGCTTCCAGACAAAAATATATGTCAGTAGCGCACGCACAAAGCATATTATATTCCATTATCATACTATCACGGCTTTCCGCTTATGCATTTACTTTTACTAAACTAAAATTGATACTTTTCAGAGATTCTGAATACGTTTTTAGATAGTTTGTCATGTAAAATCTCCCTACTCACAATCAGAGAATAATGTATTTAATGTAGGGTATAATGATTATGCAAGAAGGTAAAACAGGAATGAGCAAAACCGAAACAAATTTTTGAATATTTGTAATGGCGCAAAAAGAATAATGTGCACATTTCGACCAGTATAGTGTGAAATCAGACAAAAACAAATTAAGGTGGAGCAAAGCAAGAGATAAATTGTAACGAAAACGGTAAAGGATATATGCATTAACTTTCTGCCATTTCCTTAGTCGGGTTAAAAGAATTGGAATATTATGATAATAAAACAGGTAAACCAGTGTGTAGGTATGTACCGAAGGAAGTCCTTTAGTAATATCTTTTTAGTAATTTGAAGTAATCATATTTCAATTTGATGTAATCCTATTCCTGTCTGTAATAATCCTATTCCTATTTAAAGTAATCCTTTGTTCTATTTGTTTGGAGAAAACAGCATGTCAAAATTCCATTCTTTGGAAGTTATGAAGAAACCCATGTAAAAAAAAATACATATTCAATTTTCTCAAAAATCGTTAGAAATTTTCGAAACATTCCTTCGGATTGTTGTTATTTGTCAAAAATGGGCCCTAAATCATGTGTCATATGTATATGCTACACTTTGAAATTTTGAAATCGTCAAGGTCACCAAGGTTGACCTTTGACCTGAAATGCTTTTAATTGTATGTATGTAAGTCTTTATTGTAGATCAGTCATTTATAAGAGACAATCCATAGATTATAGGGTACAGAGTTAAATATATCTAATGTGGTAATAAACAATTTTCACAATATATATTATAAACAAAAACAAACAAATCTAGGCCGTATTCAACCCACATTTCTTGTTGACAGAGAAACTGATGCTGAACACGTCCCCTGGGGATGAATTCAAAGAAAAATAGTTACATAGTTATACGGTAAATATATAAAAATATAAAATCATCATATTCATATACAGGATATCAGTTTTTTAAAAGCAAAGATCTCCATTGACAAAAGAGAGAGGAGCAGGTAAACGCTGTCGAATTGTAAATGGCAGACACAATAGAATTGCCACTATTGGACACTCTTAACAATAGCGAAAAAGCTGACTTACTCCTCCTCGCAGTAAAATCATCTACATTATTTTTCACAAACATTTGTCAGGCGCTACTACGTCTAGCATAGCCAAATAAGCAACGGAAGGCATCATCGTATGCCACCTTCACTTTCCTTATAATACCATCATTAATTGGACACCATAAACTATGACAATATACAGCACCGAGGTATGCATTAAACAGGTTTTTTACATACATAACTTTAACTTGCTGGCAAGCATATTTGCTCGAGCATATGTCTCACATTCTCTCCTCCTTAGCTCATGTTCATCGCGTCGCCAACAACTCACTTCATATCCCAGATACCGCACAGTTTCACTCCAAGAAAGTTTCTGACCACAAAAAGGTATTTCTGGATATTCCATATTTGTGTGTTGTGGAACAAAAGCTTGGAGCACCATCTTAGTAGGTGCATAAACTTCACAAATTCACAGCAAGCGTTTCAGAGATGAAATCGACGCGCCATCAATGCATAATCATCAGTATATTGCCAAATGCATATGATTTATGATGGTTCCGCCTATATGACATCCTAAGCCAGAATTATTAAGTCGCAAGCTGAGCTCATCCATATATAATGTAAAATATTTTGCTGCCGCAACACCCCCTTGTCTGACACTGTTTCTGACTGGAAAAGGCGTAGATATCACAGTACCCCACCTCACAACAAAACATTGGTGCCTCAGCCAGTACCACATTAGCATGATCACATTAAATGGCATAGTGTTGTTGTTGTGGCATGGCATGTCACTTTTAATTGTTGTGTTGGTAGCCTTTGGTCATTGTTTGTTGTTTGTAAAAAACAGTATGTCAATATTTCACTCCGTTGAGAAGTTGTGAAGAAAAAAGGTATTTTTTGAAAATTTGTCATTTTCTCAGAAACTGTTAGGAATTTTCAAAATATCTCTGTGGATTGTTGTTATTGATCAAAAATGGACCCTAAATCATGTGTCATATGCATATGCTACAATTTGAAATTTTGAAATGGTCAAGATCACTAAAGATCACTGACCTTTGGCCGATTTGGTTCAAATTCAATGTTGTTCCTATTCTTGACCCAAATAAACTGTGTGGCAAGTCTCAAGATAATCTGAGTGTGCATTCGAAGTTATCAGTCGGACAGATTAACAGACATACGGACAGACAGTCATTTTCTCCCATACCCACCTCCTCCTGTTTTTATAATGTACCTTCAGGTTCATTCATTGTTCGACCGCTATTCCATTGTTTCTTAATGTCAACTCTTCTACCCATCACAATCACAAGTCACTTGTCCCAGAGGTCAGCTTTTTCATCCTGTTTGACATACTATGCAAATCTGTTATGCCGTTGTCAGCAAGATGCCAAAGGAAAAAGAATTTGTTTTCCCTACTCTCCTAGAAGAACAGATGACAAAAGGGACGTGACTGATAAAGGAGAGCGAAGTAAAGAAAAGATGGATAGGAAAGAGTTGTCATGCGAGCGACATATTTCATGTTCAGAAAAAATGTGTCATGTCGTTTAAAAGTGCCATTAAGGCTCTCTAGTAGTTTCTTCACAGGAACAAGAGCTTTTTCCTGGAGCAAGAAGTCTTTTGAAGTGATTCCTGACTATACAGGCATGAAGATGATGATTATCAGGATGTATCTAGCATAAACGTTGAATTGGAAGGATTTGGCTTGTGGCCTAGATTTTCAGTTAAGAGTGAAAGCAAGAGAGAGAAAGTAAATACTGATATAGAAGAGACGACAGGTGTAAGTGCTCTTGTGCTACTGCTGCTTTCTATCAAAACAAAATGCACAAACCATATTTTGTTGCAAAGGAATAGCGAAAAGACTATCGCTTTATTGTCGTGCAAAATCTTGATAGTTGCCTTCTTTTTAGAATTTAAATTACGGCAGCACTTACATAACACCCTCCTATTTTGTGATTTGCATCGTAAAAAATTGGTAAATTATTGTAATAAGTATCTATAATACTACAGTAATAGTAGTAATAGTAAAAGTACAGTAGGTACAATATTCCGTCAATGATTTGACCAGACGGTTAAAATACATAAACTTGCATATTGTCACCAAAATAATCCATGCTTTATGCATGCATTTATAACCAGACTTGCAACCTAATTACAGAATACAGATAGAGAAAAACATTAGGTCACCTTTTCTTCTGACTAACACTATATCTATGTTTGCATTACTAGTTTTATGCATTGTTTATCTCACCAACTGTTTTGCATTATTTAATAGTAGGGTTTTCGGATTTTAGAATACTATCATTAACAACAGCAGAAAAGGGAAAAAAACACCCCGACAGCAGTTGCTGCGTTTTCATTTTGTTAGCAAACGCGACGAGAAAAACAAAAATGTTTGTACTTGTTTGCTTCTGTGATTTCTTCTATTTTCAGCTGCAAAGAAATGAAGTGCCGGCAAATACATTTTTATGAAAATTATATTCAGCATAACTTTTTGTTTTATGAAGAAATCCCTTCATGCATGAAATTTAGTTTTAAATCTCATGTAATTCCATTTTTGTGCTGACTTTGTATGGCTGCTGTAGTTGTGTATTTAAAAGTAGTTTAACATTCAGAAAATAGTACAGCAATTTCTACCTAGTTATACTAGACCTACTACTAGATACGCAATTTAATTCGTTCTGAGCTAAACTACACACTATAATTTACAACATGGTAAAATTGTAATTATTACCAGTGTTGAAGGAATTGCTCATATGTGTTTAGCAGGTTACTACATTTGTGTAATGAAAAGTCTAATCCTACTTTATTCTTCACAAACAAGGTAGAAGACAAAAGTTGTGAAATGTACGCACTAAATTCTCATCAGCATAGCTCCACCTTCACCTTTATAAAACAATTGTGAAAGCACGTCCTTTCTAATTACTATGTAGACAAATTCTCTATAAAAGCTGCCAACAACATCTCGATTCCTTTTCATCTTATCTGAAGCTCAAGCATACACACACAAATGCATAATTACGAAGTTCATCATGTGCCGTCTGCTGCTTGCTCTTTTAGAGAACGACACAATGTGTGCAGCAGTCAGGAAGTAATTATACCAACACCGCCACTACCGGTTACAACTTTCACTTTCATAGTTAATCCAGATAAACAGAAGAGGGGAAAGTAGGGGGAATGTTAGAGAAAATATTACTTCATACCACATAACTAAGCTTCCGGTAGATATTTACTCCACACGTACGTAGTTACTGTGCATAAGGCAGACAGGACCAGTATGATCTTGTAAAGTACGTAAATCCTATTTACAGTTTCTAGAGAAAATGCTGTTATTACTGTTATTATGATTATGAGGACGGTTATTTGGGATGGGGGAGTTAAAAGCAAATTCTCTTGGTTTACTACAACTGTTTTTACTTGAGAGAAACAATAATAATGAAGACGATGCAGTGGTGTTGAATGTTGATGATGCTCAACTAACGACTGATTTCATATACGTATTTTTGCTTTCCCTTCATCCAAAGTATACACTAATATTGGAAGCTTTCTCTACACTTTCACTAGTCAATTTTGTTGTAGACTGGAGAGAGAAAGTGAGAAATAGTTGTTCCACACACTAGTACGTAGTTTGTAACTCTGTGAGAGGCACTAAGGGCTTTTATGTGACTACATGGTGCAGAAACAGCATTGTAAATATTATTTACAACGTTTATATGTTATGTATATTTACAGCAGTGTGCTATTTACAACTACTTGCATTTTGTACTTAAAGAAAATGAGTTGCGGGGAACCCGTGAACGGTGAAAGTAAATGAGCTACGCATGCACCTACTGCAGTATGAATTCTAAGAGCTCACATCAGTTGCTTCAAGAAGGCCACAATCTTGGTCGTCAATTTGTTAAATTGTGCTTCGTAGTGCATCATTAAATAAGGTAATACAGCCGGAGTGAAAGTAATGTGAATTGATTGAGAGCAAAATACATTGCTTTGTTATACCTATTCGCAGGCTCTGGGGAAATGATTTCCCCATTACAGTGTACAAGGACTGCAAGCACTTTCCCAGGAACAAAAACATTTTCATAAATAACCTCAGGAAACGATGGCAATAATAGCGAATGAACATAAGGCATCTTTCGCGTTATTCAACTTTCACTTTTCTTATCGGCTTTCATTTGCCATTGATACTACTTTCAATATTGTATGTTTTATGAGGGCTATTTGCAGTCTTATATTTCTATCAAATTATACCAGTTCTCAACTTCCTGTCTTCAATCTACTGTTCCATATTTTATCCGTCGTTGGAAAATTCAAGACATCAAGTATTTTAATGTCTAGACATGGTATTTTTGTTCACTAAAGTGATTCTAAATAGCCTAAATTGCATTTAATCTGGGATGTAAACGTATCAGACCCACACGATATGAAGATGTGGAGAAAATTCATTTTCCTTCACAATACCAGCATAATCTGCTGATTTGCAGACAATTTGAATTTTTACTGAGGTTCGGACTCCCTTAAAAATGCATACGGGAGCAAAGTCCTCAAAAATGGAGAAATCTAGATAGACAGATAGGCGGCTATTTTTGCTTGTTTGAGTTTGTACACTCTTCCCACCCATCTGTTTATGATACACTTGATCATCATACGGCCAAATTAGAAGGTAAAAGTAAGTGAAAGTCAACTGACTGACGCTGTTTCTTTTTCGCAATTTTACCTACTTCTGGAAAAAGTAAATGAGACAGTAGAGTATTTTCGCGAGTAATAAGAAGAAAGATGGGAGGATAGATTATTATTATTCAAAAAGTTTTGCCTTGTGACTTGTGAGCTGTTGCTGGTTCCTCTCCTAGCCAGTTTCTATTTCACATTTTTTATGCATAGGCACATTGTTCTTCACAGTACAACCAGCATACCATATTGTGCATATTGCATATAAAAAGTTCTCAAAGGTCCATATTCCTTTCACAGCTTTCTAAACATTTCAGTAAAAGACCGGTGGTGGTGGTAGCGGTTTTGCGTATCTTGGTATTTCTTCTGAATAAAGTGAAAACTTTCTCCAGCAGAAAGTCGGTATTTTTGTGTAAGTATAGACACAGCTAGAAAAAGTTTCTCTGGTAGAGTTCCGCTTTCACTCTTCTTATTTCATCGTGTCGGATTACCTTACTGGAAAGCAGATAGGCACAAAAGGAAAGAAGTGGGAGAAGGAGAGTGAGTTGAGAACTTTTTTGGTTTGGGTTTTTTGGTTTTCTTGATATCAGTCGAGATGCATGCGCTCGTATCTAGCCAAAGGCAGAAAAAGAGATGATGATGGTGGTGGAAATGTCTGTGGTGGTGAAGGTGTTGACGGCTGTTTTCTCCCCTGGTTTTCAATTTCTGGCAGTGCCAAACCAACTGAATAAAATCTGTGGTATTACAGAAAAGTGGAAGAATCTCAAAATCTTATGTACAAAACTCGATACAAAATGTTCGTTTCTCAGATGGATTCCAGTTTTTCCCGTTCTCGAATGGCAAATGAACTTGTTTTTGTAATGCTATCGCTATAAAGTATTATCGGTATATATGTATGTTACGTAACGATCTCTATTTACGATTACTCTATGGCAGTATAGAAAAAAGGAATGTGGTGGATTTATCTTATTGTTGTTTTATTTGTACTGCGCTACTACACCGCTATCAGCAGCTGGCAAATTTGTTTTTTTTCTTTGAAGATAAAAAGATGGAAAGGTAATCTCAAAAATACAGACGGTTCACTGTTCACTTGAGTGGCTTGAAAAAGGCAGCAAACTCTTTGTGCTCCATAAACCTTTACAATAAGAGTAGTAGCAACACAGCAAAAAAACGAAACACTAACAATCAACATAATAATCAATGCTGTCTATTTACCATAACAGATAAAATGGCATCTTATACTGGTAGGTAGGTATGCAAGTATATTTATACTGTATTTTATATAAAAGAGGTTTGTATAAAATCAGAGACACAAACCGCTTTTCTTCTCCTGTTTGCCAGTTTCTTGCCTTTCTGTCGATTGGGAGTAGTTGGGAAAACAGGGAAAGTGCCAATAGATGCAAATATCCCCTGGGATTAATGCTCTCGGCGAAATCATAGCTGCTGTTCTTTCAACTTTCTCGTGTACATCGAGAAGACTGAAGAGATTGTGGCAGAGAAAGTAAAGGGTTATTCTATGGGATTCATGAGGACCCTTCACCAATTGTTTCACCACAAAAAAGTTTCAATAGTTTCACTACAGTAGTCGTAAATGAGAAGGGAATGAATACCGGAATAAAATTGCAGAAAGACGGACATAAAAACAGAGAATGCTGACATGTGATGGGTAGGGAGGGACATGATAAAATAATCAAATTTGTTTTCCTTAACAATGTTTATCCTCCTGCGTACACTTATACTTTGGATAAACGCAGTGGTATCATCTCCACTATGATCATACAAATAACAACAAAACGAGAGTGGTTTCGTCGCAGATTTAAAATGTTTATCTTTTATCAACGGGTAGGTGCCTTTTAGTAACAATGATACTGTGAAGCTACATGGGTACACATTTGTAAATATTCGTTGAAGATGAGCTTGGTTTGCATTAATTGCGTATCTCAAAATGTGAAGAAACTGGACAAAATGTGTTTTATCATTGAGTTGACCTACCCTTGTAGTCAGAAATTGATTTCATTTATGCTTGTTATTAATATACGCGGCCAAATGTTGAAATTGTGCTTCACCACATGAGAACTCTCGATTGGCGAATAATATTTGACGTCAGTTGGCAGGAAAAACTACGGTAAATAATGATATTAGCTATTCCATTAAATCTAACCACCAGAGAGACTCCATGTCTGTTTTATTAGCGCATGATGTCTGTCTGTCTGTGTATAGCGCATGATGAATTACTAGTTTCTCTTCTCGTCTACTCTTACTTTTCATTTTTCTACTTAAACTGTATGGAAAATCTTGCACTGTGCAGTTTACAACAGACTTGCAAAACCTACTAAAACATGTTGTTTGTGTATTTCATTCCCACTGACCTGTTAACCTTGGAAAACAGCAGTAGTGAAAACTACTTTTCCAAAGCAGCTTCATAAAACATTAAAAATTAAAACTAACCAACTTTGCCGCAACCGCTACTTATCTTTAATCCAAATTTGAATTGAGGTCACCACATCATCCAGAGGTCTCTAAGGACTGCAACCGGTGCTGCACAAACATTAAACATACCACTTGAAATAAAAAATGAACCAATTTAATAAATTGTGCGGCTTGGCTACCTGACCTCCGCGTTTCAATCGCGCAATATATTATGCATTCCAAATCCTGTTAACCTGGGAACTAGGAAACTCGTAAATTACATCAAACAAGCTACATCAGACAGAATTCTTATGCTTTGAACTCTTCCACTACTGCTTTTAATTTATTTCTGGTCATTTTCCAGGAACTACTTTGTCGATAATTTTAAATAAAAGTACTACCAAGGTTTAGCCATGCCTACTAAAGTATGACCGATACTACTACCTACTTAATATTATTAGACGGGGGGCCGTTAATGTCAAAAGTGGTTTGTTAAATTACCCTTTTCTACAGAAAATGCTGACATCAGAAGGAACGACGAGCTGGTTTTTATTTTTTATAATAAACCTTCCTGAAAACCCTAAACTTTCATAATATGAACAATGAATGAATTGTTTCAGTAAAAAAAGAGAAAAAAGTTTTTCTTATTTCACCGGTTGGAAAAGATGCGGTTTTTTGTTGGTAGATTTGGTCTGTTGGCGGAGAACTAATGAGAGAAAGAAATCAAAGTTGATAAAGATGATAATGATGAGACGATCACTTTAATGAGAGAAGAGCAAGTAAAGAAAGCGGGAAAGGGAAACCCATCAACTTATTTGTTCTCGGAATAACCCATTCCACCATCACCTCCACCAAACTATTGAGCATTCATCAAATCACAACTACTTCAACTTTCCAACCAAACTTGATGAAAGAGAAAGTGGATAATGCACATTTCCCAAGAAAAAAGTCAGCAGGCCGAGGGAAATAGATGCCAAAAGCATACCACCGCGAAAACCAATCGGCATACCACCATCACTACTTCTCGTTTAATGCGTTTTTCTTTGAAACAGAAACTTTTTCTCTATTTATACGTCAAGCTGAATGTCGAATGAAGCAAAGTGAACTGAAAACCACACAAGCCACCACGATAACCACAGACATACTTTTTGTCTAAGTGCGTACGTATGTGCCCAATCATGGCTCTTTTTGGCTTGGTCGCACGGTTTTGGCATGATCATTCCTCTCGGCGAACTTTTTTACTTGGTAAATCATTATCAAGATGATCATGACGTGATGATCCTTCCGTTTTACCAATATGATGAAGAGGATGATGAACTTGTAAGAAGTGTTGAAGAGCTTTTATTCCCAACTTTTTCTCTATAAACTTTCATTTTCCACGAGTGAATGAATATGTGAGCATGTATATAGATAAGAAAGGTAGGGATATTGTGATTCAAGGTCTCAAATAAAAGCAGATGGGATAAGATATAAGATTATTGCGGTAGATTAATAGTAGAGAGGGGAAGCCTATGTACTCGAAGCTCTTCAAGCACACTTTTCAGCTTGTGTGGACACACTGGAGTCTATGGCAAATGTGGAATGAAGAAAATGTACTCGGAGTGTGTAAATGCCGTGTAATTCGTTACTAAGGAGACTCTTGAAACCAATGAAACACTGTTTCAATTAGACATAAAATGACCATCCATTGGCATCTCCTGACTGAAGCTTATACTATAGATAGATAACCAGGCAGTAGTAGTATTTTTCGGTTACATTGAGCAGAATTCGTGATTATTGCATACTTGGACTTTTACACCCACTTCCATCCTCCTCTCTGATTAAAGTAAGGTAGGCAAGAGAGTTAGTTTGCCAACCTATTTCTTCCTTTTCGATTTTCCTCTCATTTTCTAGTACTCTTATATAAATTCATTCATAGATCCAAGCCAATCCGTATTGCGGAGTTTCCTAGAGGATTGATTTGAGTTTACTACTATTGTAGTCTTCACTACGTTGCACATTTCTATGGAAATAGCCCTTTTATGTAACCCTCTACTATCATTTACAACTTCTCTTCACTTTACATACTTTGCTATAGCTATCCGTACAGTTGTTTGTAATTTAAGTACCCCTTCAAAGCACATTTCACTCTTGAGAGAGTCACCCTTAAAACAAGCTTATTGAATCAAACTGATATATACGATAGACATAGATATAAACAGGATCTGCATTCTCGTATTCGGAGAAAATTTAATTTAATTTCTCTCTGAACAACGTGATTTGCATGGATAGAGGATTCATTAAATGTACACTGGGAATCCAACAGCAGACCTCCATCCGACCAAGGGAGCTTTCAATGCTCAATCCCCTATCATTACTCTTATTGCTTTTATCAATAAATCCCCCACCACTCACTGTCGTATGACATCTCTAATTTCGTAATATGACTAGATATTCCATAGCATGCCAAACAACTAATTCGACGACCTCCTCGGTCCTCCATAGTTTGTTCAAGTGACCTACGAAATAAGCACGTCAACGACGACGACAAGTGGAGTAAACGATACCAATCTCTTTACCCCTGGGCATGTTTTACTTTACTCCTCTCACCACCAGCCACTCAAAAGGAAAGGCAGGAAGGTCAACGTTTATGTTTTTATTTTATTTTTTCGTTGCCTTGTGAGCTTTTCCAATTTGTTTCAGATTGTGTGTTCTTTGCATGCGGTGCTTCAACTCAATAAACTATTTATTTACCTTACCCAATTAAACGACCTTGTTATGTCAATATATAGACATGGCATTAGCGTGGAGAAAGGAGAAAGAAGCACGACGCCTGCTCAAAATATAATTCTTCTAATCTGACAAGAGAAATGTGCACTAATGAGGAAAATGAAAAAGAAACGCAACACTAATCTGACAGGCATAAAAAACTAGGTAAAATTGAAGGGCGACACATACCTAACCCAATTTGGGTGCAAGGATCATCTTCCACGTAATATTCCATTATTTTTAAATAGACAAACATTTCATATTCATATAAAGTAACAATATAATCACACACGAGCTATCTAATGAAGTAGCATGCCGTATTAATGTATCTCTGTTTAATGACTTGACCGGTAGCAACATCAAGTTGAACAAGGCGGGTGTAAACCCCGGAAACGAAACTTTCGAAAGCGACGAATAATACTATGATTCAAATAAATATACATGATAAAATAGATATGAATTGTCTGGACGATTTTGGAGGTTATTTTGACGTTTTGGGCGGCTTTGGAGCGAACCTAAAGTTTTCAGTCGTTTTCGGGTGATTCTGAGATTTTCTGCTGTTTTTGGGGCGAACCTAAAGTTTTCAGTCGTTTTCGGGTGATTCTGAGATTTTTTGCTGTTTTTGGGGCGAAACTGAAGTTTTCAGGTGTTTCTGAGGTTTTCTGAAGTTTTTGGGTGATTCTGAGGTATTCTGCTGTTTTTGGGCGATTCTGAGGTATTCTGCTGTTTTTGGGTTATTCTGAGATTTTCTGCTGTTTTTGGATGATTCTGAGGTTTTCTGCTGTTTTTGGGTGATTCTGAAGTATAAGTTGAATTTTCGTGCTGTGGGGTATTTTGCTGCACTCCGTAGCTAAAAATGCTCCAGCTTCACGTACGTGATGTGACGTCATCCATTTACTTAACACGAGAAACTGACCCCCTGCTGACCCCAGGGAGAATTACCTATTTGGCTGAAAATCAATGAATAAGGTTTTTAGGAGAAGATAAAGCTTTCTGCCAAATATGGTGTCAATCGGTTGTGCAGTTTCTGAGATTTCGTGTTTACAGACAGACAGACAGGATGTTAATCGCATTAACTTTCTCTAAGCTTACGCTCTCGAAAGTTAACAGGCTATACAACGAGTGTTCCGTGAGTAGCAGAGAGCAGGCACGACTCTGTTGTAGAGAAAGCTTGAGAGAAAGTGACCTTCTTTCATTTACCAGCACAGGAGGAGTTGAGTGTAAGTTTCAGAATACTATAAACATTTACTCTACTATAATATGTACTTTGCTAACCGGAGAAAACTGGAAGTGATATGGTATCTTGAGAATTGGGAATGATGTGTGTGCGGTCTTGAATTGTGGTCACCGCATGCCTCTTATCATCACAGACGTTTCCTGCTGCCAATATCACCACCATTACCATTATTATTTTTGTGAGGAGAAAGTGAAGAAAATTGAGAGAGAAATCTCAAGGGAAAGGTTGAGTTGGTTCACTCACATGCACATATTCACCAGTACAGTACAGAACCTAGCACGAACATTATGGTCCCCTGAGTAAAAATGAGCGCAGAATGTATGTACTACCAATCGAATCATCCTCCCGTACAATATGTCAATAACAACGGGTAGTCCTGTAGACTATAATTTTTCCTTCAACGAAATTGTGAAAGCTGGCCTTTTTCTCAAGGAGACTGGAAAATGACTTGAGAAATAAAATAGCCTTTCAGTCATTCTCTTCCATTTTTATGACAAACTCGTCAACATGATTGAAGTGGATAGAGTGGACACTTTCTTGGTGGTTTCTATGTGGTTTATATGAAAAGTGACCACTTGAATATATCTCGCTATTCACAACTTTCAAAAATGCCAATTTAATCCTCTCATCATTTCCTCGTCTTTTATACTTCCACCTCGACTTCATCATCGTTATCTATAATCTATTTCCATCCAGCTGGAATTGGTGCAGTGTCACAGCATAATACCCTGAAGACAAGGTCTGATGATCGAACGGATAATCTGTTACTTACTCGGAACGATATCGCCGCTTTCTCTCTCGAGTGCTGTTATATATTCCTTTCTGCTTTGAATCCTATATGTTGTGTCGACGTCGATATTTCTGCTTCTCCCACACTCTATGCATACATTCATTGAACACTGGATCAGCTTCTTCATGTAGTAAATCGATTTCCAAGGGGAGTACCTCTATCTCAATTCAAAACTCATTGTGGATAGACACCAGCTTGAATTTGGGGATAGGGGTAAAAGCAAAAGTAAAGTCGATGGAATGGAAAATAGTGAAGACAAGATGGCAACTAAGTTTACTTCATCATGCACACGCAAAAGCTATGCTGAAGTGCTAAGGGATTCCAGAGACTCGGCACCGCTCTAGTTTAAAAAATGACATTCCCCAAGTTAGTAAATTTATTTGACAAAGACCAGTGTTTAGAGGAAAATCAAAAGGCGACCGTTAAAAAACCATCGATTGCGTAACTTTTCCTTGGCTAGCAACTGAAAAGCCCACTAATAGGCATAGTGACAATGTATAATCCTAGTCCTAGTTCACCTCATAGACTATAAACTTACTTTGTATATTGTTACGGTGATGATATCTGAACGGATTAGGTTGCATAAAAAGCAGAAATTTTCATCGATTTGACCCCTATTTCTAAATGTTTATTTCAAAATGAAGCAAAATGCGTCACATGGCATCAAAAATTTTGTTTAATTATAAGTTGTGTTTATCAAAATAGTTATTCCATGGCAACATAATACATACCATTTGACG
>JAHZMV010002293.1:0-33333 GCA_027743765.1 Coecobrya sp. COE2 | reverse complement strand
TGTGTAGTCAGTTGACATACACGCACTAAGAATATCGTAAAGTCTGTCGTAACAAAAAATCAATTTTATTTCATTTTCTCATTCTGCGTGTTTCTGTTTTACTTGTAGAGGCAAATCTGCCAAGACGGATTGGTCTGGAAGTTTTCGTGTTTAGAATTGAAATAGGAAACTTCACAAACACACTTGCTATATTAGTGTAGAGCTGGATACGGCATATATTTTGCTTACCTATGCTTTCTTCGTCAGAATAATTATGCCAACGAGTATTGGTTTCATTCGTTCAAGGAGCAGAAGCAGCGATGAAGTTGGTCTCTGTTTGAGTAAATTGAGCCTGTTTCTTCTACCTACTTATTCTTTGTTAGCAACATAGGTACAGGTGCTACTTTGATTAGTCTGTCTTGAGAATTTGTTGTTCCGTTGTGCCTACAGAAAATAATCCGTCCGAGGGTATGTGACAGTGTTCCGTTGAGAGGTTAGGACAGTATAATAAAAATGAGGTATGGGATGAGACTGCTATTAAATGAGAAATTTGACACGCGAAGGGAATGGATGAGAATTCAGGTCAACAACAAAAACCAAACTATTTCAGGACTACTTGAGCGGAATTGCTAGATGGGGAGCAAAACACGTATATTTAAGGTATATATTTATTATGTATTTATGTCTTAAAGAGGTTAACCTAAATTCCCTTTTTGGTCCTCGTCAACATTTCTCACTGACTAACGTAATAATTCAGAATTTCCGTTTGCTGTCTGTCACCCGTCACCTCTCTAACACCTACAAAATGTCACTGCATCAGTATGCATTTATAACTGTATTGCAGAGAGACATTAAAATAATTACAGTTTTTGAACTGGATAAGGATGATAAAATTAGTTAGTTTTTTTTATCGTGGGACTTACCCAGTGAAGTACCTAATTATTATTGCTTGAGGTATAATCTTAATCTGCCAATATTATGTTTGTCTATCAGTAGAGTTGCCAATTCTCAGACATTTTTAACAATTTGGAAATTAAATGAGGTTAAATGAGAACCAACTGGTGTTTTTACTTTGTATCGTAATGAGGGCATTTCATGGACTCCTTTCGATATAAAATTTTATTTACTTGATAGCAGCTAGGTATACAAAAATACATATGACGTAAGTAAACAGAACACCATGTTTAGAAGACATAATAAAAGACGAGGTTTAATAGCCTGTGGAAAGCCATTAGCAGTTTTCTTCACATGCTCATTACCATCATCATCATTTGGCATTCGTTTTAGGAAAGAGAGATCCATTTTGCAGAACCAGAACAAAATGAGAAAAGGAAGCACCTGTACTTTTGCATGGATTTTTATATCAGTAGCATTCAGTGTTTCACATAGTGAGAGTCTGAAGTAATATGCCCGAGGAATTGCAATATCTGTGGCAGAAATAAAAATGGAGGCTGAGAGAATGTACCACACTTTCGTTTTATTTTAATGATGAAACCCTTTTTGGATTTACTGGAAGGAGATATAGATGATAGGGGTGGTAAATTATAGCTGAAAGGGGTAAGAAAAAAGTGCTGACTTTCTTCTTTAAAATTTCTTTCAAACTGATTGATGATGAACACACACACACACAAAGCAAACAACTTTGTGTTTACTTTTCAGAAAAGTGCTCACCTTAGGTTTTTAGAGAATATATTCATTTAACATTCGAGTCCAAAATGATTACATTAACCACATAGGTATTACATTAATATTCCCTGGATTTACATTTTTAAAATAACCATGTGCATGATTATTGGCTGTTTACAAAGTGTTGAGGAATCAATTTTCTCCGAAGGAAATGAAATGGAACTTGGCAATTCCTTGTTTGGATTGTTTTTCGCCGGAGTAATCTCTGTGGTCTGATGGGGCTAGACAAGATTTCATTCAATATACAAAATATAAAAATTCTCCTACACTGACGATTACATCGATCAGTATTTGTCGATCGGGTTTTCTTTTTCTTTCTCCATTACCATACTATGTAACAGGTTATGCCTTTGTAAACTGTCTTGGAAAACAGTACGGATGATTTAGTTGCATAGCTAGCAAATTTATTTTAGTGTGGTTTTGTAAGCATTTCATGAATAAGAGAACAATCAAAACGAGTTGTACATTATCCATTATGATAGAAACGTGAACAGTTATCAATTATCATACAAAACAAAAGTAAATCAACAATGTAATTGTTTTATTGTAAATGTTTGGAATATATACATAATACATAAGTAAAATTCTAGCATTTCAATGTAATCATGATTTTAAAATAATATGTGTGATCTCAAATTTTGAACACAGAAGATTCATTCTTCTTATAAGTTCATTGGTCCATCATGCTGCCTGTTAGATAAGGCGTTTGGATTTAAAGTACAAAGCAAAAATCGTAGAATCATGAATAAAAATAATACGTTCATATGATTTCTAGTTAAGGTTTTAAAAAGACATAAAAAGAAACAAACTTGTTTTGAAAATGCAGATTTTATTGATAGCCATTCAACAAAACATGTCTCCCTCCAATCTGTGCATCAAAAGAAACACATTTTTTTGTCTTGTTTTGAAAATGCAGATTTTATTGATAGCCATTCAACAAAACATGTCTCCCTCCAATCTGTGCATCAAAAGAAACACTTTTTTTTGGAAAATGAGACAAGGGGAGTAAAAAAAGACATCTGCCGGTAAATTTCCCAACAGTTGATGATAACGATGAAGATACTATAGCCTGCCTTTTTTATTGTAAAACTTGGAATATTTTAAAAGGGGAAAATTTAACGTTTTTGGGTAAAAGTTTGCAAATGGAAGCTGACAAGAAAAAGCAGTGGTGTTGTGTGTGTGCCATCATCACCATTACAATTCCGGTAGTATGATTATTATGACTATCGTATCTTTTGCATCATAAAAACAATACGGTTTTTATACTATTTCGTCTAGATAGAAAATTTTCGGAGGAGTAGAGTATAGAAATTCTGGAGAGTTGCTTGACTCAAATGATGATGAGACACACTGGCTGCTATAATCATATCTCGTTTCTTGCTCCTCCGTCCCATCCTCATCTCATCATAATAGTCATAAAGGGCAAATGTACACGAAATGAAGAGAAAAAATATTGTATATTAAGCTACTTACATTCCAAGAAAATGTGCAGTGGCAATGAGTTTACTACTGACACTCTGCTAGCTGATGAGATTTCTTTTTACATCCCCGTTATTTCTTTGAGAAAGTGAAAGTGTTTTTTGTTGGAAAAGAGGAAAATAATGTGCATTCAACATTTCTAGAATGGAGTAATATTATCGTTATATAAAGCTGTGTGTGTAGGAGTGCGTCCATTTAGAACCGGATGCTTTTAAGAGGAATATGATTCAAAATATGTTGCTGGTGTGAGGAGGCATGGCAAACGAAGAACTTGGTTTATAAGTGGTTCTGATGATGAGACTGATGATTACGTTGATGGAGATAATAAGGCTAATGAATAAAGTACTTTACGTTTATTACTACACAAAAACTACAAGTTGACAGATTCATCATTTATTTACTTGGTTTTTATTTGTCGGGACTAGTTAGTTGTAAAAGCTTGAGAGAGGGAGAGGAAGTGCAATGCTCTTTTTGGCAAAAAATCAAATTGCTAGTGTTTCGCCAGTGTTGTTTTGACGCTGTAATTTGTCTACAAATTTTTTGTTACTTGTTTTAACTAAAGTTGGAATCTGTCTTAATGGCCAATGTAATTCATAATGCATAGATGCAAATTTTGTAGCTGGTTGGGTATCCATTTTCTGTTTTGGGGAAAGGGGTTAAGTGAGACAAAATCCTTTTTTGTTCATCTTTCGCAGTATTTTTAGATGATGATATCAAAGGAGAATAATTTTAAAAGTTTAAATAATTCTGTAGCAAATGAAAAATGTCTGGACAGCTGATGACCATGACTCTCAAGAGATGCCAAGAGGCTTGAGTTTCGCTTTGAATAAGCAGGTTATTTCAGTGTAAGCTTGATGAATTCAATTCCATTTTAAAATGTTTAACCTGTCATGAGAATGTGTATGTATTCTCCCTCGGTAAAACTGTAAACTGCGACTGTGAAGTTGATGGCCAGTGCAGTAGTTTTTCTTGCCTCTTTCAAATTTCAAACACATTTGCCAACTTATTACATAACATACCATTTCCTTACAATTTCTTCTTCCACTCTGCCTTCACGCTTAACCCTTTTGTGGCCGTAATGATAGCTACTACTTCAGAGTTTTTGGTAGAATTAGAAAGAATAATGAAAATCTGAAATGTATTTTTTCTCTCTTCTTCTATTTATCTCAAGGACGGCATTTAAGAGTGAAAATGTTACATTACTTGAGTGGATGAATACATTAAAATAAAATAATAGCCAATCCGAACGGCTATTTTCAGCTTTGGTCAGTCCCAATCCAGAGCCCAGTTTGGTCTTGAGCAAGATGTTTTAACGCCTTCAGTGGCATCTTAATGCAGAAATGCTTGCATTCTTACCTCTAGTGGGGCATGTTGAGAAAATGAGAATATTATGAATTGGAATTGACCAAATACATTCAACGGTACTAGTTTCTCTAGTTGTCTGTAGTCTCGGTCGTAACCAAGTCAAGCATGTACATTATTTTTTGGTTCTCCTTTCATTCCTTTCCCTTACTTTTCCACCACTTGAATTCAGTTCAATGTTTCCCATCTTTAGAAAACATTTTTGCTACTACCAAGAAAATTCAGATGGATTGTTTTTGTTTCTTTCAAGGCAATAGTTACCAAAAACCATAAGCTAAAGCTCATTCATTTTTATTCCTCTCTGCTTATTTTCTTTGTTTGTTCCCCTTTTTCTCTGCTTTCTTTGATCTTCCCACAATATACAAATTAAACTAGGTGTGCAAAAAGAAGAATGTAAAAAAAGTTCAATAATACGTAAGTCCAAGCCCCATTTTAGGTACCTATAAGAATCTACAAAAATCCTCTTTAAATCAGCTAATTATAGTAATCATGTTCGGTGGGATGATTTTGAAGTAGAAGAAAAAAGACGTTTAAAGTTCCAAAGAAAATAAAAACAAGCTTGTTTGGTTGCTCACTCATTTGTCAATGTTTAAGTAGACAGAAAAGGAGAAAAAATTTGTGTAAACCTTTCACAAGTACCTAAAAAATGTGTGCGTAATACCAACCCCAAAATCGTAGAGGCCCAATAAATTAACATAATTAAGGTATGAGGATAAAGATGACGATCCTTTTCTTGTTTGATGTTTCTCACAGAAAAATCTTTAAGGTGAAGCGATATAATAAGAAAACAACAGTAAGAAGAAAACGCATAGATAGAAAACACGTGAAAAGTGTAATTTACCTTATGATCTAGTCATGAACTAACAACAAAGCTTGTGTTTCAAAGCTCTGCGATGTTTGCTTAGCCTTAAGAAACAAAATTAGAAATGGAGAGAAGTAGCCAAAAATGTATTCCCAACAAGAGGGGTAAAAAATAGGTCGCCATTTTGTAATGTTTACATCAAGTAGCCGAGAAATTCACAGACTTTATTTAATTTTATTCAAGTTTATTAACAGAAGTAATAGTTCATTATTTTCACATAAATCAAACAACGAGTCTTAGCATCATCATCAAAAATCATCGTTCGTCGAATATCGACTTCAAGTAGGTACATATATTCTGATGAAATATTAATGGCTTACCGTGCTACATGATAAGATTCTACAGCATTTATTCAACCCAAAAATAGAAAATGAGGATGAGACAAAAATATTGTCAAATTTTCACCTAATTTTCTCCATTTGACATATCCGTTCAGCAGCAGAGTCTGCCAGTTGTCAGTGACAATTCTATTATTTTTTTGCACCCCAAGAAAAAGAAGATAACTCATTCATTAAATTAACGTCGTCATCTTGTCATTTTATACTCTCATGATCCAAACTAGCTTTATGCCATTGATTGTCAAAAAAGTTGAGACTGAACCCAATTTTCTCTCTTTTCTTCTCCTTTCCTTGGTTACACAGAATGAAAGAGGACATGTCGTCGACTGGTATATAACGATGTGATAGAGATCAATGTCTTGATTAATGTCATGTTATTGTACACTTGTTCCACTTCTTAAAGCAGACATATTCTTGCGCAGCACAAGCTGTGAAAATAATACCTTATTACTTATATATAGACTTATTAAAAACATTTTTAATACGTGTGTAGTATGAATTTAATAAGTATTCTCTCGACTATGGAGCGTGTTGATGCATAAATATATTATGATTTTGAAAGGTATAGCAATCTGATAATGAATTTGATTTTAAATGAGATACTTGGCTTTCTATAAACTCTCCTTCCTTTTCAAGAAAATTTTTTGAAAGGAAGACTGGAATTCTGGAAGGTATAAAGCCAATTTTATACTTTCAACTTATTCTACAAGCTCGGCGATATTGGATGACGTAAAAAGGAATCTAATTAACAGGTATTTGCGTTGTTGTATCCCTATCCACCATGTTTGCATGTTTCTCCTTTTCAAACAAGTTCTATTTACTATACGACGGCTCTGTAAAGTCAACAAACCCTTAAAAAGTATAGACGTCGTTCCCGTGTAAATAGAATATGTGCAGACGAAGGATAAAAAGAAATAATATCTCATTTTCTGATCTTTCTTTTGAAAATCTATTCGGTTCACAAGCCTGCATCCGCTATATTTATACTCCACTACTGTCAAGTATAATATTTTTAAAAGGTTTTCACATGAAATAAATTTTCCATTGAATAATAATTTACATGATGTAGATTGAAGTGATCAAAGCAGATATAGGAATTTATTACATTTTATTATTATTATTATTAAATCTCACAAGCAGATATGCTCATCTACTCTTAATTAAAATTCACACTTTCACCTATGAAGCCTGGAAGCAGGTACTTTCAATTTTGGAGAAAGCAAAAAATATTCCGGGCCAATCGATGCGCACAGGTTACAAGAAATAAATAGCAGTAGAGGTACTAGGTTATTATTAAATACATTTTTCCTACTTTCGATTTATTTTTTTAGGTTGCAAAAACACGTTTTTTCTTCAGCAGTTCCGTAAATCTTTATATAGCAGGTATAGAGCTACAAGTGAAAATAGGAAATACTTTTACGCGCATTTTTTCGCTCCATTTTGTTCTTTGCTCAAAACAAGAAATATTGCACCCCGAAAAAAGATTCTCTTTTCGTTCAAATGTAAAAACCCGTTTTGCGCATCCATTCATCCTACTCTACCCCTGTATATTTTTCGCACGGCAGGAGAGAAAATAAGTTTGTTTTAAAACTTATCATTACTCCTTTCTCCATGTTTAAATGTATGGGCGGGCAAAGATTTCAGTTTGGCCAATATATCATTGGCTTTCTTTTAGAGAAAAAGAGAAAGTGAGCACCAAAAAAGCAAGCCATAAGAACAAACCGCTGAAAATACTACTTTTCACATGTATTTTTAACTTTACTATTTTGCTACTCGAGCAAGAAAAGTAGCATCATTGCAATAACTCCATGTTTTTTTGTGTTTGTCAGTTTCTTGGAAGGGGCTTAAAGAAGAACAGGGAAGAATGGCAGAGTAATATTTCTTGCTTTGCCAGCAAACATACTTGTACTCGAGGACCCAGAAACTTGAAAAAAATATTTTTGTTACGCAATCGGCCATTTTCTGTTTGGGTGGAAAGATAACGACTCTGGTGATGAACATTTCGATATCTGATATATGAATCTATACTCTCTGGAGGAGAAGAATAAACAGCTGAAATTTTCTGGACCAACACTTTTGTACTTTTTTTATCCAACCTTGAATCTAAAGCCATTATTTACAAAATAAAAGAATTTATGTAAAAAAAAGTAGAGTAATAAAAAGGGTGATATTACGTAAGATGGAATATATATAGATGTGTGGGCAGTTCATCTTTTATTGTCTGTTTTTATGGAGGAATTTAAGCGGAGGATAATGTATCACTGTGCTACTCGATAAAATGATCTTTCTTCTTTTTTTGTTCCCTGGCTAGTCCTATCGTCTTCATCACTTTTTCTTCAACGCAAACAATAACCCAGTGGGTTACATAATATTTTATAAAATGACCCCAATGGCATAATATTTTCAAAAGAAAGCGTGCAAACTTAAAGGACTCTTCGCCAAGAAAATTTACAAACGATTATGAGGCTTCATTTACATTCATTCACGGAAAGTTGTCATCATCGTTTACTCATTCAACCGACTATTCAGTGCTTATTTTGTGGTTATAGGTCCAAAGAAAATCATCGGAAAAATATGTTAAATGCCAAGGATAATAAATTATCTTTTTAAGTGTGCGAATAGCTTGTCATCTTTGATGAAAAGAGATATATAGTTGGTTTAGATATTTTGGACGCGTCATTATGTTGTGTATAGAGTTTTAGCCAAAAACAGCCTTCTGGACTAGAATGGATATTCTACTCAATGAAAATTTTTCAGCGTTGAGCCTACGGGTCAGGGTAGTAATGACGACGGATGTGATGCTAGATGGTTGAAGAAATATTTGAACTGAGCTAGTCAAGAAGTTTCATGAAAAACTGAGTTGAGGAGAGAACGAGACGAGCTGACTGTACTTATTGAGGAGAAAATAAATACAACTTGTACTACTTTGACTATTTGTACAGTCCGGTCCACATAAGAGTCTGTACTATTTCCTGTCTGTTTGGTGAAAGTAGATTTTTAATACTATTGTAAATGTGGCGGCCGTGGTGTTGCTGTGGAGTTGGAGTTCCTATATCTTTTCTTGCCTTGGCATCATCCATATGGGACTAAACATATATAATCCTCTTTTCGCAGAAACTATTTTTCTTTTCTTCTGGGTGAAAGTGAAGTCTATAACAATGGCTGCTTTTTTCACTTGGTTGGTAGTAGAAAAATTGCAGGGACAACTATTACAACGCTTATAAAGTATATCCTTTTTAATTCTCCTTTTATGTCAGGAAACAACAAAGGCAAAAGGAAAAGTTACTGTATGGCTGGCTGATGATAGTTTTGCTTGGTATAATGGCAATGGAAATGCTGCTCCACTTACTTTCCTTTTTTTCTCCCCGGCATCCGTTTCACTTTCACTTGTTCTCTTTCCTCGTCTTGTGACAAAAAAGGAACGTGATATAATCGGAGATGTCAGAGGATAGCTTGTAAGTAAGTGCCAGTGTGAGAATATGATTGGTAGAGATAATTTAGAATGATCACCTATAGCTTTATTTTATGCTGGCCGTAGCCAACGCTAGCTAACATTTTCTTGATAAAAAGCCACTAAATAGAAATATTCCTTCACAAAGCATAAGTATTTCTAATTTTAATTTCCATAGTCTTGTTTCAACATGATTAATTGTCCTTGTTATATGCAAAATTACATTATCCTCCAGCAAAGCATTTGGTGACCGTTGTTTTACACAATTCCGTGCCTACTTATCCCTGAGACTTCACTTCATATTACTACATGAAAAGTCAGACACGTGTCGTGTCACGATAAGTTAGCAAGAATATTAAGTAAGCACAACAAATGACTTATTCACTTTCACTACTTCCTTTATCAGTCTCTTCATGTTCAAAATCCTGGTATAAACAGAAAATATATCCGGGTGATTGCGATGATGTGTACATGCCGGCCTTGTGAGTGTCAATGTCAGGTAACTGCATAAATATGCATAAGGTAGGATTAAGGATGTTGTAGCGTAAAATATTGCGGTGATATTATCTGGCATGTAGAAAGGATGTTCTTGCTTTTGTTGCAGTTTATTGAGCAAAACCATGCAAGACAAGTCATTATCAGAGCACGATTCTTACCATCAGATTATTATACGCAACAGTGCTGTTGAGAGTGGTTGTCACACGTTTAAGTTCTTTCACTAGAGGGAAAGAGAAAAGGTTATATCGGCCAGTGAGAGTTGACACGAGAAGAGTTTTAGTATTTATTTGCCTTCGGGTCTCGAATGTGCGATAAGCGGTTTCATTGACATGACATGATGACGGTGATGTTTAATCCGGCTGACAGGATGCGGAGATTGTTATAGGTGTTTGACTGCTTACCACCCTGAAAATCATCAACGCTCTGCTACGTCATGCATACGTGACACAACGAGGAGATGAGATGATAGAATTTATTCAGTAGATTTATTTTCCTGGTTTCTCACGTTCACATGACAGATTAAGCAGAGACATAAAGTGAAACAGAAGCTGGGAGTGACTTTAGAATAGTCAAAAAAATTGAGAGCTAGGCAACTTTCCACTGGAATGCCTTTCTTGGATGGAACCCCAATTTTTTCTACCTTCTACCGACTTGAATACCAGAAGAATAATGTACGCCAAAATCGCCAAAATATATTTTGAAGCTGTCTGAAGCTACGTTTGCATGCATAATAAATTATTAATATGCAAGAAAGTACATTACTATACCGCTAATAATCCTGTGTATACATACGCAATTTTTTACTTAATACACTCTCTTTATTACTTTCCTAGCTAATATTATCCCGCTCTGGTTTTTGTTTCTGCTAATTTTATCATCCTTACCGATAACCTACTTCTCCAACGTGTTTAAGACTAGAAATTGTCTCTAAATTAAATGAGAAGGCCTTTTCGCGATATTTTGATTACGTAGTTCCAGTGTCTCGTTACCTAGCCATTTTCTCGGTTATACATAATATGCAACAGTAACAACTACTTTTGTTTGTTTCTCAACAGGAGAGAAAAACATGACAACAAACTCACAATATGTACGTAAGTGAAATCATAAAAAAACCACGGCATGCATTGCTTTCCTACTCGACAGATATATCCCCTCTGCTGCTGCATACTTTTCAGAATGGATGGGATAATGGAATATATAAAATTCTCACATTTCTCTCGAGAAAGTGAGACGTTCTCTCTCTCTCATTCTGAGAAGCAGGTTGTAATATAGTAACTCAAAACGGAAAGTAGGATGATGATGAAATACGGAACAAAACTGCTGCCTGCTTTATTTTTTTAAAAATATAACGACTTAGCATGGTATTAGCAAGTAATAGACATTTCACACACACTCGAGGAGAAAATGAAGAGTAAAGGAATGAGAGTATATGCTTTTTCGTAAACATGACACGCTTCTCGAATACCTAATAGACTTTTTTTCTCGTTAGAAAGAAAGAGAAAAAAAATAAATATTTCACTGGCTTGGGTTGTTGGTTACATAATAAACATATTATATGAAATTTGGGATGGATACAAAGTTAGTATCCAAAAAAGGTAGGCCCTTTTGCTGAGCACCATACGCCTTATTTGTTTCAAGCGTTTGTTGGTAGAGTGTACATTGGATTAGGATTAATGTGAAAATTTAGATGCAGTTTATTTACAACTTTGTTACATGTAAATGAAGTTGTCAGGAAAAAACTGGATGAAGTGGTGGCGGTCGTGTGTAGATCCACGTACGCTTTCAAATATACATTACGTATATATTTTACTGCATTATGTGAACAAGGCGGAAGTTTTTTAGATTGTAATTTTTTCCTCGAAAGTCGAAGCACGCACCAGTTGCTAGCTAAGTTCAGAGTTTTCTCCACTTCAAACAAAATTTTAGTTTTTACGTACGTTCCTTTCATCAGTTCAATTTTTATTGTTTCGAGTACACAAGGCTGTGTAGTTGCTTTGAATGTGTAGGAATTGAATGTGGAAAAACAAGAAAGAAAAGTGGATATTATCGCGTTAAGGGTATAGCTGTGATTGGGAAAGTTTTTCATGCCATAATAATATGGAAATAGAATACATATGTAAAATCAAATAATCTAGACTAAAATTTCTGTAATTGTTTGTTAGTTTGTGGAAAAAATGTACATATTGGCAAGACTGGAATATGATCCAGCTATACTCATTTTCACGTAATAGATTTGCTACTCTTTTATACTCGGAGCTAGAGAAGAATTAAAAAAGTAATTGGGACGTAGGTAATTTCCATATAATTCGGGGGTTATTAGGTAAATAAATGAACATTTTGGCAAATCTAAATTATGTAGTTAAAAATTTTACAGACAGTGAAAACCAAGAAATTTCGAAAGTTTAAACTTGGTAAATGATCGCTTCTTTGAATTTATATATCTAATTAATTTCGGTAAAGCAATTGTTCAGATTGGAAGGGGCATTGTGGCTCCTCCATATTACAAGGAAGTACATCCTAAGCAATTTATTTAAAATAAATATACACACACGTGACTCATGTTCCATCAAATTTCTATGCATCCCTTTCCTGCATCTTACTTTTCATTCACTTATCATATCTCGATACAGACATGCTTGTATTTTCAACCAAAATTATTTATGCAACCCTCCTACGCTTTTTATCAACTGGGTCTTATCTAGTTTTTTTTAAAAAGCTATATACTCTGTACATGTGTTTTGATTTGACTAAAAACTGACAACAGAGAATTCCATACGGAAATTAAACAGTTGCGATGACTGACATGACAGTTACCGGTCTTCCATGTGGTGTCTTACAACAGAGTTGATATACTGAGCACAATTTTCAAACCACTTTACAACACATCACTCATTCTTTTTATTATAATCACGACAGCATTTCCATCTTGTAATGTCGCAAACATCATCTCCTGCATTATTTAAAATGAGATAGTAACCCAAACCATTTTTTACACTCATCATTTCATGCAGATCAGCAGTAGCAGCAATAAAAAAGATGAAGTATTCCGCAAGTACATTTTTCCAGATCTGATACCATGTACCATGGAAAAAATGACGCAAAGGGATGACATTTCCCGAAGGACCCACTCGTCACCCGAAAAAGTATACTCATTTTTGACAGGGAAACGACACAAGAGCATGTAAAAAACCAACCTCTGTGCTCTACTTGCTCGTTCAATCCTATTCCTGGCGGTGCAACAACTTTTGACGATGATGATAACCATCTTTTCGCATCCTTCCAGAAAATTAAGAATAGAAACTGGAAAAAAAGAAGGAAAGGAAAAGCAGTGGCAGGCCCTCTCCAGAGAGGAATAGAACAGTGAACGTGATTCCTCTCAACTCGAATGAAATTCTCTCTAGTTCAAATTTTACAAGACTTTCCCTTGTTTCGTCCCACCTATCTTGATCACCCGGCTTTATTGGCATCACACGTATGAATAATATTTTTTCTCTCTGGTGTATTATTTAATTGGCCATGTAGTAGTGGGAGTAGTAGTGGCAGAGGTGGAAACATAAAAGTTGTAAGAGTAACCGGAAGAGAAGGAAAAGCTGATATTTTCGTGTCGGTTATATAAAGCAGCTCTACAATGTGAAATGTAAGCGGGGGTGCAAGACATTATTATATAATGCCATGCTTGGAGAATTGTAGTTACGTTTTTTAAGCTTTCTGTCTAACTTCGATTTTTCCGTGCATAGCTGCCAAAAAAAACTCCAAAGAAAAAAGTTTCCATATTATTCAATGCAGAGAGAGTTTTCCATCCACTGCACCATGAGAGGTGTAGTAGTTATTAGCTATTCCGAGTGGGCAATCTACCGGGCGGCCAACGAGCAAGAGAAAATTCAAAATGAATTTTCTCTCTTTTTCTCACTGTCGGCTTTTTTCTGTGAAAACCATCACATTTGCAAATAAATTTGTATTTAAGAAGCATGACCCTTTCTTTCTTTTACATGCGTTTATTATTTTCTCCAATTATTATCACTGAGCATTTACACACAGAAGGGAAAAAGGTTTCAGTGTTCATTGGAAAGGCAAACATTATTATTATTTTACTACTGCATAGTCGTTTAAATAAAATGCTCCGTAAATTTTAACCGTTACATTTTACGGGCAATGTAATAAGTCCATCTATCTACCTATCTGGATGTGTGAGAAGAATTTTACAAGTTGAGTTGAACGGAAAATGGTGCTGCAGATTATTTCTATTTGGAAGTCTGGGCACGTTTACTGCACAACCCCTGCCATCATCATCCCCTTCATTTGCTCAGTATTTTCCCTTTTGCTCAGTTTACTTATTTTTTATGAAATGCATCGCGATTCTTTTTTTTCTACAATGAAATCATATTCTTGAATTCTGTCACAAATAAAAGAGCTGTGTATGTGGTTAAGTTTTCCCCGTATTTCACCAAGATGCCCAGGAAAAATACATCTTTTACATCCCAATAAATAAATTTGCAGCAATATATTTTACCATCCTTTTTGCGTTTTAGCTAAAAAGACAGCAAAAAAATTGGTGGTCCAAATGGCTAGAAAGCAGAAGAACATAGAAGGGGAAGGAAGCATAGGGACCTAAAGGACTATCCATCTCGCTACAAAAAAACAAGTGTCCTACTATCTGTTTTCGGTATTCCGTTTCTTCTTTTTATTCGTATTCTTCTGCGCAAATAAATCGTGACGGTGGACACATTGGAAATATTTACCGTGAAGGATGACTCGTCTTATCAAAGAAGAAAGTGGGTACTGTAGAAATGAAGATGAGATAAAATCAGTGAGCAAAGTTACTCACCAATAATAAATCTACTTTTTATTCCAACATCATAAACTTTTATACAACTTTCACATGGACACAAACCATCAACGAATTAAAGATGGGCATTATATATATACGTCATACGCATCATAACAGAATCACCCTTTGAAAATTGTTACATAATAATTTTATCAATAGGCCGTACCACTACTCGCGTAACACATTCATTAACCCACTGCTCGTTGTTATGAGAATTTGTTTAACCGAGTAGAAAATTGACTCTCTCACGGCACTACTTCATTTTCCAAGGTAATTCATTGTAAAGCAGCTCATATTTACACACCGAGTTGTTTTTCTTTTTCTTTAACAATCATATAAGAGAAAGTAGTTTAGACTGGTTTGTAGAAAAAAACGAAGAAGTTTGAGGATAAAGTGGCAGGAGAAAAAAAACTTAGGGCTTATAAGTGTAGGGGATGATACGCAGAAACTGTGGCAGAATACAAAGCAAGGAAGGATTGATACAAGTAGACCAAGAATTTTGAGGAAACTGCTTGCGCCACTACTTTCTCTAAGAGAGCAAGTTTACTTACACGACCCTGTAGTGTGGGAAAAGCTGGTGGCTCAAGTGGCTTCCAGCTCACTTGCAAAGTTGCTCTTGCACGCACAACAACAACCAACTCATGTCGAACTGAGCTACCAGAATTTTTTCTCTCGTTTGTGCCCAGTGAAAAGGTAGAAAATACAGAGAAAATGGCTCTATTTTTTACCTGACTATTTCCGTGTGCAAGTGTTTAGGTGTTCTGTTTATAGAATAAACTTGGGCTTGTTTTTTATTCACTTCCGCCGCATATCATCTTCTCTACAGACGTGGTGTGATGTGAAAGTGTCAGTGTGTGTGTTTACACTTGGACTTTTTTTCTAGAGAAAATAACTGGTGTGGTGTCCATAAAAAACTGAGAAAAAGTCAGTGTTACCGGGCGGCTTTAATCCTTTTTGTCGTATCACCTCATACAAGAAATAAAAACATTTGCACAGGCTGACATTGAAAAAAGCCATATATGTACAGGAGGTTAAAAGTAAGGAAGTAAAAAAAGTGCAGTGTGGCTTTTTTCTGTCTTTGTCTTCCTCCTTCTTGTTTCTACAAAGCCATTATTAAAAACCGACAAAGACGTACGTAAACACGCACACAATCCGATTCCTTTAGCTTTTCGTCTTAAGAAAATAGAATAAAAAGGAAAGAAAAAATAATAACTTCAACCTTGCAGTCATCTCCTTTTGTTTCATCTTCTGCATTACTTCCGCCATCAACATACAATACTACATAACAACACACTTCTACTTAAAGCCAAAGTGAAAAGTAAAAAACCAACCCCTTTTAAATAAATAACGGGAAAAACCGTTCAAAAGATTCAGGAGATTCAATAGAGAAGCCAGAGAAAGAAAATAAGTGTAAAATAAAACGCTTCTTTGCACCATCTACTGCTGAGCTAGCTAACTTGCCAAAGTTGAGCATACTTGAAAAATAGTGCTTGGAACAAAGTGTTTGACTAACTTATAAGCTCACAGTGTAACTCGTCAATGACGAGAGAGAAAAGTGAAGTGAGAAATTCTAGCATTTCGTTGCACACGGAACTACTTGCAGCATTCATTTGTTATTCCGTTTAGGAGAAAAAAGGAATGAAGAACGTGTGCAGTGATCGTGACATTTCAATCTCTGTCAGTTCGTTTAAACAGAAGTAACAAGTAAACAAGCAGGATTCTTTTTCAAAATAGGAAAGAAAAATGGACAACAATGAATTTTAAGTTTCTGCTATATTTTGTCATGTAGGAAAAGTAAAACATATAAACAAGTCGTATTTGAAGTAAAATGGGACAAAATCTGGAAAAAACGGTAAGATTTTAGACAAAATGTTAGACTGGTCAATTCGTAGAGTGTATTCCAAAAGAAAGATTTGTAGACAGAATCTAATAATGACTTGTTCCAGCAAAGAACTACATACTTTCACTATCACAATCATCTTTGAATTAATGTTTTTCTCGTCAAATGCGAGGAAACTTGGCTCGTTGCGAACTGAGCAGAGCTAATAAAGTTTCATGACTGATTGGTGATATTGAGAGAATGTGATGAAATTAAGTTGTAAATTCAACGATTTTATTGCGATGTTTTATTGGCTCTTTAAAATTTATTATTTTGCTGACTGTGGAAAATGATATACCACCTTTTTAATAGTCTGCTTTCTTTTTTTAACTTAATCAAACTTGTAAAGACTCTCTACTGAATGTCTATCTCTACTTTAATATATCCAACTTCAATGTATGTGTAGATGCACTTAAGCTTTTTTTAAAAAGTATATTGAAGTTGTAAAAATCATTATAACCGTAATCTTACACAACGCAATAATTGCTTCATTTTTATAACCCATACTGCCTGTTCAACAACTCGGTTAAAGACATCCTTGTTGTAAATACTGCAAACTTGATATTTCCCAATATACCAATTCATTACCTAAGCAGCTAAGATAAAAATTGTCAGCCACACTTTTACATGTCGTTCAATCCACTTTCCCTTCTCATTTAACGGATTGGATAACCCGATGGATAGACAGGTATAAGTACGATCCAAAATTCATTTCGCTCTATCGTGAAATTACATCTTACATCACATACTTATGCTAGGGAACGTGTTAAATGTCAAATAAATGCCAATTGACCGAACCCGAAAAAACATATTTGGAAATACCGTATAACCTGCCGTTATTGCGAAACACATTTTACGTAAATATATCTAAAAATTCTTTCTCATTTCTTTTTTTCTATCGTAGATGGACTTTGACACTTTCCAAAACTGAGATGGCGTTTATACTAACAGCAAAGGATAATAAGGATTGAGGAAAACTTGCTTGCTTTTGTAAAACCTACTGGTTTTTTATATAACCGCCACTACACGTCCACAAAAATTGACTTTTTTCTATAAACTCTCTGGCAAAAGACAAGGAAAGCAGAACCACAACCACACTAAAACAACTCGAAAAAACATCTCTCTCTTGTTTTTTTCTAAAGGCTTTTGCAATACTCTCTCGTGTGAAAATGTCGCGGTGAAAGTGAAGTAAAAGTGGCAGTACAGCTTTTTATTTTTAGAGTGAAAGTTTTTGTTGAAGCGAGAGGAAAAAATAGAAGCACGCCACAAAAACTCTGTATACTTACCATTACTTTTTTTTCTACTTGACATCATCACAATCATGATGACAAAGGTGGAAGGGAAAGTGCTGCCGGTAAAAAAGTGCAAAATATTCTAGTTTTTTGGTGGCTTATTTTTTAAACGATACAACAAGATGGTTCCCACGTGTGTCCTAACATTGTACACTCTGACAGCCCTGTTGCATGGTAAGTAAAAACTACGACATAAATTTTTTGCCTCTTTGGGGCATCACGATAATGGTATCACATTTTAACTCCTTTTTAACCGAATCTCGCCATATTATATTTCTCTGACTGCACAATCCTGTGTCGTTGTAATCTGTATACGATAATAGTATGCAAATGAGATTGCGTTTCCTTGCTCTCTGGTAGAAACTTTACATTTATCGCTGGTAAAGATCAGAAGAGCAATTCTCTCTGTTTTGCCGTCAGACAAACACGTGTCGTGTCCAAAAGTCAAAAAAGAGAGCGGACATGGATATTCCTATCTGTGTAGCCATTTTCCCTTTGATTATCTCTTTTGTTGAATTGGGCTAGGGCTAGTCATTGAAGAGCTGGGAATCGGTGAAAAGGAAAAAGTTAACTTTGTTTCACGGTTCCCTCAACACTGTTAACATAATGTATCGTAGTAGTTCTTTTTTTTACACTGGTGAAAAGCATTTCATCATGGATGGCTGATAGGGTATGACGATGAGAGGATGATGAGCCGGAAGAAAACATGGAAATGAAAGGGAATCCCTGATGAGGAAAAATAGAAAATGTTGCTGCGACGAATTGAACAACTTGCTAGCTTACAGAGGTTGACGTTCATTTTCAGAATCTTTGTCAGACTTTGTGATTTGGTCGTTATTTTGACAGAATGGCTGTGAAAGTGAGACGGAGTTGGAAAGAGAAATGGAAGCAGGGTAGGAAATGCCTTGTCCTCTTTTCTCTCTCTATCTCAGCAGCAGTCTCTCGCGATTTACAAATATCCATTTATAATGAAGTGTAATGTGACTCTGGAGGCAATGCAATTTTCATACATAATTAAAGTAAAAATCTGCATTACAATGAGTATAACTAGCAGTAGGAAAGAGTGGGTTTACGTAAACGTGGAAAACTTTTGGGAAGTTGGTGAGTGGGGTAGGACGCAAAACCTTGTAAAATGTATCCATAAATAGAATAGTGAGTAACACTGGGTGTAACTGAGAAATATACAGACAGAGAATTTTAATTATGTAAATGTTATACTTGATGCATAATTTAGGTGGAAATCTTGTGACATTGCAACAAGTCAACAGAATGAAATTCCTGGCAAATTATGTGTACTTTGTACCATTCTAGTTAAAGTTCAGTAAACACAGATATGTCTGCTTGTGTAAATATTAATAAAAAATGCAACTTTTCATGAAAGAGCAGAAATGAAAAAAATAAGCAGAAAATTAATATCTTGTTCAGATATCTGCTTAAAAGTCTGTATGACATGTAGGTGACCAAAATGAAAGCATACTTATATTTGGTACGCATTTAAATATTATACAGTTTTACAGAAAGCTTTACTGTAATTTGCTTGAAAGAGTGGTTCCACGAATAATTTTTAAAAATTCTAAAAATAGTACAATAAATAATGATAATGGAGCTTTCAAAGTCATCTAGTGGCCGGAAGGAAAATAATGTAATATAAAAAGAATCTAACCACAAACTTCTGAGAATCTTTTCCATTTTCACACATTTTTAGTACCAAAAATAGTACACGCTACAATAGTAACAGAAAATTGTCGTACTCAAAAAGCCACTGCGGTAATATAAAAAAATGTATTTCTACATCAACTTCAGCTCTGAAAATCCACATCCACTTTGAACCACTTCCGCTGAAACAAGGAGAATAAATGGTTATGATGAGGATGTGTGGATGTGTGAAGCATTTCCGGTTTGGTTACTTTTAGCTAAAAGCATAAATCATGTTAAACTAAAATAGTAACTCGAAATGAATAAAAGAGTACACAATCACAGAAACATGACAATGGACTGTGCTGTAACGGAGAAAATATTTTGAAAGCAGATTATGCACAAACCGAGATAAATAGAGACAACACATGGATAAACCGGAAGCTAGAGAAATCCCTTTCTGTTCGCCATTCTTGCAAACATTTATGTTTATTCTGAAATATTTTGGCTGACACCATTATTTAAAAAATTTTTAGCGGTTATTACGACCATTATATTATTATGCTGAAACTGAAGTTGCCAATATTCTAACAACAAGCTCAAAAGTAAAATCGGCGAGAAGGCTATTTTATAAAGTTACAAATATTTTTCAGGAAAATAAGAATGTTATCCTTTTCTACTATTCCGTTTCTTTAGGCGATAGAATCAGTTTAGGGGCTTCGTTGCAATGAACTTGAAGTTTCTCTGAGCATTCATTCTAAACCTCATAAATTTTAGAAGAAGCAAAACAATAGCAGTAACGTTTCTGGTTTCCATATCCTAATTCAATAACACGAGAAAGCAAAGTCTCAGAAGAACTCTTTATTACTCCCAGCCAAGTTTTCGCTTTAATTCGTTTGCTTAAAGAGAGCACTTGGGACTACATATATTCTCCGAATGTTCTTTTAATCTATTTTTGCTGGAGTCTTGTCCTGTCCTAAAACAGGAATTACTAACCGCGACTGCAACCAAGAAGGAATAGTGTCGAGTATCATTAGTTTCATCTGTTTCTTCCCGTTTCATTTTCTATAAAGTTGCGATAATCCTTATCATATGACTTCTTATTGCAATTCTTAATTGCGGTTGGCGTGGCCTTCGAGAAAACAATAAAGTGAAAGGATTATCTTTCCAAAGTGCCATAATATTGTTTTTACTACCCTGATATTATACTCACAACACGAAATGTTTGGTCTCCAATCATTGAGTATAAATAGTTATGAAATCTAAAGATATTTGTGTCGTTCCATTTCTAACAGCCTGATTTTATTTCTTCTGCTGACTGCCCTAGCTCCATCCAACTGTCTTATAATATACATGGGAATTTAAGTGGATGAAATTTTAAGAATGAAGGACCCATAAACGAGGCTTGTTATACAATTTAATGTTCATCTTCTTTTGCGAAAGTGATTGTTCCTAGGTCAACATGTTCTCCAGCTACGTATCTAGTTTTGGCTGGATGCATGTGCACGTGCTAATATTATTGCCAAGCATAATATTTTATATGTGATGATATTGCTGCACTCGATGGATAAGAGAATGCAGTATGAAAAAGTTTTAAATACTGACAAATTGTCAATATATCAAACGCGATTTCATCATGCAGTGTTGTTAAAATAGCAAAAGTTAGAGAAAATCATAAAATAGGAAAGTGTGCCAAGACATGCAATCCTTCAAAAAAGAAAATTTATGTCAATGAAACAAATATTTCCCACAATTCCCCGGGAAGAAACTTGTGTCTTGTTTTTTTTTTGCGTTTACGCTCACATCTTTTGCGTTATTTATTATACCCAATGGAAAATGGTTCAAGATATACAGCCCTATCAGCTCCAGTTCACTTGCACTATAGCTGGGTATGAGTTGCCATGTTCAAAATTATAACAACACATTACCTTGCTATTTGCACATTAAATATTATAGATATTGCTTGGCTTGTCGGTATTAGACTATTAGATAATCAGCTACAAATTTCCTACACGATATGGGGAAAATATTTGGGGAAAGGTATGTAACTGCTTGGTATGAGTGGAAAATATACCGAATATGCCAGTAATTTTAGACTACTTAAAAAGTAAAATGACTTTCCCTACTGCCGAAATAATGATTGCTGATGTTGTTGAGTAAAATTAGCTATACATTATATTTATAGCAGTTTTGGTTGTCCGAATTTGCATTGGGTTGTGTGCGTACACCAACAAAACAGCAGGGATAATAATGGCATTACGCAATATTACGAGGTAATAGCATAAATATTAAAATGGAAAGAGCAACAAAACCGCAGGATGATTAGAAGCAGAGAAAATTGTAGCGTTATTGCCATTATGACGAGGGCAGGCAGATCGTTAACTGCCATTTATGTCCGCAGCGGTTAGTTACTTTATTTTCATACAAATCGTATCGTAATAATATGTGCGTAGACTCTGTTGAAAATATAGCTTTAGTGATGGTTTTTCGGGAATGGTATCGTTGACGTTAGACCAGTTGGTAAATTCAAGTGGAAATTTAATGGGCAGTTGTAGCGGGAGCGAAGGTAATGGAAGATAATAATTAATTATTGTTATTACTAAAACGCATTATCCTCATTACAAAACCTGCAAAATGTGTTTTTCGAGTGAGCTCTCAAAAATTACACTAATTTCATTTTTAAATAACAAATTAAACTAAGAAATTAACAAATGGGCAGTCCAATTTGAATTTCAAATTGGATTCTTATAAGCACTAGGAAATTTAATGCGAAATACATTAAAATTGCTGGGTTTTGGTATTGCCAGCGATTAAAGTGTGAATTCCGCCATCAATCAATCATCATAAAAATGCAAACCTATTGCATATTATAAAGCTCGCATAAGAAGGAGGATAATGTGCAGAAATTACAGGAAATATTTTACAGTTCCTTTTCCCTCAGTAATTTTAAACGATGGTGGAACAAGCATAGTAATGAATGACAATGACGGAAATTCTCACTGCAGCCATTCATTTTCCAAGAAGCAGACAAAACAAAGTAACGACCATTGCATTGCATTGTCTACAGTAATGAATGGGTTACTACAAGGAATTTCACGAAAAGAGGAAGACACGAAGTAGTAGCTTGCATTGCATTCTACGGTTTCTTACATGTAGAGTCTATCATTATTCAAGAGAAATTTGTCACAGGCTATCCATTTTCTAACCTAACAAGTCTACACGCTATAACTACACAAATTAGGAGAAGGGAAAATTTTTGTCAAGGAAGCAGAGCAGAGGGTCTATTCATTTCACTCATTTTATTTAACTGCTGCGTCCAGTGATGATGATCATTGAGACAGGATGGAAATGAAACTAGGAAAAGATGTACAACCGTTATTCTGCTCAGTTGGCACACTGGACATTAGTGGGTGGTTTAAAAGCTTTTTCTCTCTCTCAAAATTACACTTGTGAGCAATACATGCCTATAAATATGTACACCAGGAAAAAATTCTCTATATATACTTATACATGTATATTTTATCATGGCTATAACACCTAATCCGACTTGGTGAACTAAAGACTCGTTCTTATCTATTCTTTTTATTATGTGCCCTCCCCCTCCGCCTCTTCCCCGTCGCATCAGTATCATAATTGTCCTCTGCTTCTTCCTTTCACACACAAGTGAACACTTTATTTTCACTTGACTTAATGCACCAAGAAAAAAATGGATGAATAGAAGTGGGAGGTGGAGGGTGCCTTGGTAACTGTTTGTGGTACTGTAGTGTGGTGACAAAAAGTTTCTCTGTGTAGCAACTTTATATACTCCAGTTCATTTCTCTGTTCATTTTATGCTCTTTCTTCAGTTGGAACTGAACAACGAGACGCCCACGAAAGATTTGTGAAAAGGGCATTTTATTTTCTATTCATTTGCTACCCTTAAATAAATACGAAATGAAGCTTGAGAAAGTAACTTGGCAGAGAAAGTACATCATCAGTCGTATAACATGTTGGTTGATGTTACCTTTCTTTAAATTATATGCTGTAGTCGTAAGTTTCAAGGTTTTCACAAAAGTCACTCTGGCAGTTTAAATGTAATGCACATATTTAAAAAAACAGTTTTTGATGCATATACTAAGAATAGACTTATATATCTTCAAGCTTATAATTATGCTAAACGAAAAACTAATTTGTGCATGGATTTTCTTTTTCTGTGTAGGGGTCACCACGCTTCGGTTGGTTGATTTGAAAGTTCCCCCATTTACAGTTCGAGAGCAACCGGTACGGCTAGAATGTCATTATGACCTTGAAGGAGAGGCTCTTTACTCTGTGAAATGGTTCAAAAATAACCAGGAATTCTTCCGGTTTCAGCCAGAAGATGATCCTCCCGCACAAGCATTTACCTTCCATGGTGTATACGTTGATGTAAGAAATACCATTTTGAATCATTTTTGCATATATTTTTTTGGTTTTGCTGTCATGGAAATGTTTACTTTTCTCTGTAAAGTTACCAAATTCTTCCGACACGGCAGTTGCGTTGAGACAGGTAGGAGCCGAAGGCACGGGCGACTACCGGTGTGAAGTGAGTGGCGAAGCCCCATCATTCACGACTGTCATCGGTAACAAAACTATGATTGTTGTCGGTACGAGGCAAATATTAATTAATTTAAAAAATTAAAATGCTAATTAGGGTATAGCTTTGCTAAAAGTATACGCATTTGTGCAGATTTACCAGAAGCCAGTGGACCACAGATTGATGGAGTCAGACCGAGATACCAAATCGGTGAGTTGGTTCAGGCCAACTGCACATCCTCGCGATCCAGACCAGCGGCACAGCTTTCTTGGCTTATTAATCAGGAACCGGTATGATAATGACAATGACAAGCGTAATGAGCCAGAGGAAAGAGAGATAATAGAAAGCGTATCCTAATAAATTTATACTTTGGCATTTCCACAGGCGGAAGAGCATTTTCTTCACCATTATCCAATCTTCTTGGATGAGGATGGATTGCAAACGTCTACTCTCGGATTAGAGTTTAGAGTAGGGTTGATATTTCAATGTGACCAATTGTTTTACAGTGAATCATTAAATTGGGCTCTAATATATTCCTGGTATTTATTATTAGATTCGACGAAAGCACTTAGAAAAGGGCGATCTGAAATTGAAATGTCTCGCAAAAATTGACACCTTGTACTGGCGAAGTAATGAACAAAGCGTAGTGGGCGACAGACCTCAGAGAGCGCCAGTTTTGGAAAGTCGGGAAACATTTCCATCAGGTAAGAACCTTATAATTTTGGTTTGGAAACCAGTTTTCTTTTTTCAAATAAATATAAAAAATTGTATCCTTCACATTCTCAGGCACATCCACAGGAACATCTCTCAAGGAATCAAGCTCAAATTTAAAATCATCATTTGTAGTCGTTAATCTAACTGTTTTGGCAATCGGCTTTCTATTCTCCAATCTTTAAATTATCCCCTCTCAGTCGCTAATGCGTAAAGGTAAGGTTTTGATATGGCATTGTTTTCCGAGGATTGACTGTTAGCAGGATTGGCTGAGCTGAGCTGGTATATTTTTATTTCCTTACCAGCTAACAATTTCGAAAATGCCAATCATTTGAGTGCTATCGTTAGCACAGGTCATCATCGCACTATTATAATCACGAAAGCTTCATTCTTCAAGACTGTCATCGTCATCTGAAGTTTAAGGAACAAACCCGGAAAAAAGCAAAGGGAAAAGTAAAAAAATTTAAGGTTAAGATTTTCAGCAGATATTTTTTCGGGACCTGTGTGTACGCTAATTTTGTATTTACGATAATTGCAAGAAAATAAAATAAAATAAAATACCTCATTATTTGAAGCTTTAATCATCATTCGTCATCGTCATACATTCATGTTACTGTACTTTTTCGTAGATTTTTCAAGTGAAATTGCTTTTGCGATGATATTATAGGAGAAAGAGAGGAAGGCTTTTGGTCAAATATTCTTGGTTGGTCTACACGGTGCGGTGCGAATATGTCGGTCTTTGGTTTTTCGTTATTTTCACCGGACACACTCTGGATACATGTTGCTGCTGGTTCAAGAAACGATGAAGAGCTAAAGATGCCATAGATCAAATGGAAGATCATCTCGCCTTTCATTGTGTATCCGTTTCAATAGAATGAAAATGCATTGTCGGCTGGTGAACAAAAGCTACTTTTACATACCTACATACATTGAGTTTTTCGGTTGAAGTACTCTTTCGTGTTTTCCACTTTTGTTTCATGCATTATTCATAAGCAACATGAACCTCATATCACATCCGTAAAGTGCAAGATGGAGTAGAGAAAGTCATAAAATGTATTATCAAAAAACCTACGCATAACAAATAACGAAAAGTGAGAATGAGTGTTTGTGTGTATGAGGGAATATTTTTTATTTCAAAATCATCAATCTTTTCCACTACTCCTTATATTTTCAATTTGCCGTTATGAGTAAGTATGCATGAATTTATTCCACGAACAATTGTGAGTAGGTAATATATATAATTTCCCTATATCATTCTGCTCGTCTCCGTCTGTCCGCTCTGTCAGTTCATATGTCCAAGCAAAAATTATCTAAATTAAATTCGAATTATCAGCTATTAACTTCCAAAAGATTTGTGATTGCAGCCCAAAAACGAAGGACACTGAATGGATTTTATTTTCTGGATTTAAAATTGCGTGTAAGCTCAGCAAGCACAACTGCTCATTTTATAACTGTTGATCTCATCTCTCCGTGAGTACCGAAAAAGGAAGTGCGCGAATGCATACCTACGACAGTTAACATGTGGAATGGAATTATGGAATGTCATTTCCTATTTCCCGTTTTTCTCAAGTGCAAACACAATATAAGAACAAAAAAATGAATGCCCACAAACGAGAAATAGAAATAATATGTGATACACTCAATGCAATGCAAAATTTTGAACACCTACCAATACGTATAATCAAGTGTTGGTGGACCTAAGCAATGTTCTCAGTCAATTGCCAAGGAAAATTGAACGAGCTCGTTCAATTTTCCTTGGCAATTGACTGAGAACATTGCTTAGGTCCACCAACCTTGCGTATAATAATGACTTTAGAGAATCATGACAAAATGAAACATGAACACAGGCGTTTTTATTATGGCTACTTTGCTGATAAGCCAAGTGTAGGTGGCAGCTAACTTTAATTCTCATGATTCATTCTATGCGTTATCGTATACCAATACCTACTACACACATGATGCAGTTAAATGATAATATTATGTTGCATGTATGATGTTTACTAATTCCGTTTTACAGCACTTTATCCAGCTGCAGGCATATTTTTCAAGTTCGCCTGCCTGTCTGTGATAACATTGCTCGTTTTGTAAGCCAATTTTATTGAAGCCTTGCATTGACTGCTCTCTAGCTTGACCTTTTCGTTTCAACTTCTCGCGTGCAGTTGTTTGATACCCTACATTTATGATTATTATTACGCACCTGTAATATGTTCAGCTTCTGTGATAATGTGCTAAGTTGGGATTATTAATGTTACGACAAATAACTTCAAATAAGCACGGTTTCCATTAAATGGGTAGCAGGATAATACAAATTACTTTTTGGCTTGTGCTGTAAAAATCAGTTGCTTCAATAAAATCGCAGGCTTGTGGAACATTTCCTTTTTCAAAAGTTACTACCTTCTCGTAAGAATCAAAACGATGACGGTATGATTACAAGTTGAAGTGCTCGACGACATGCAACTCGTCAATATATACACACTTGCAAAGAAAGTAAAAACGAAAAAAGGAATATAAAGTCGCCAACTAATACATACATGTAAGCAGCTTACCGTTGTTCTTGTCGGTGATGATGATTGCAACCGGAGTAACATTGAAAGTACATTTTCTTTTGTGTGTCTCGGCTATTTTTCTATTGTTTGGGACGAACAATGATTTTCCGGTTTACTTTCACTGTTTATTTTGGAAATTGAAAAGTGAAGAAAGCAAAAATAATTGAGACTGTGTGGGAGTATTGCAAATACTGTATTGGTGTGTAGTGGTTGTGATAAATGAAGGTTTTGACGGTATTGAAATTGTTGTAGTCACTTCTTTCTTTGCTTTCGTAGTATTTTTTCTTTTCTGTATATACTGGCATTTTTTAGGTTTAGGGTTTCGTAAGGAAAACACAGGGGAAATGAAGAGTGAGAATGAAGGATTTTTTTTGTATGCGAGGATGAACACGTGGGCGTCAGCATTGACTAGTGGATTGATAGGAAACTCATCCGCAGAATGCCCTTGATCATATTCTGTTCTCATCCCACTCAGATTACCATTCATGCAGAAAAAAATGTTTGTAATTTTATAGATTTTCCTCAGCAACAACAGAGCACGGTCAGCGCAAAAAAATAAACAACTTGTTTGTAGGTCACAGTTACTGCGAAACTTTTATGAATGAATAGCTGAATCATTTGTCCATCTACATGTAAGTGTGCATAATAAAATATGTATTTCTCTACATTTGCATTTCTTACAAGCTCATCACTGGTAATTGAAGCAGAAATTGTGTGGGTGTGTGACAGACGACCACGGCTTTATCATCAGTTACATTCCCAATGTTATAGACATACGAATTCGTAGACTGCTTTGCATTGTTAAGAATACAATAAAAATGCCATTTTGAATGTGAGTGTCCTCAACATATACCCGTCTATACTGGTTAGTGCCCACTCTCTCATACTTAACTAAACAGGGAGAAAGTTAAATGGCACGTGAAAGCATGTTCTCATCTGAAAACTCTCAACCTTCGTTTCTTACTCCCTAACTATGTTTTGACTTCCAATTTACTTTTACTCTCCTCCCATCCTACTTCATACATAATCTTTTTTGTTTGCGTAAAGAACCGTATCTCGACTCTCAGAGAGTAAATCATAAAAGCAAGAGATTTTTGTCCAGGACGAAATATGCGTCAGGTGCATCCATGCATTTATAAAACACGAGTACTCAAGTGTTCTATGGAGTGTAATAGGTAAGTAGGCAGGTATATTTACTCCATATTCTTTTGAATGCACTTCAACTCACAAGAAAAGTAAGTCAGTAGAGAAGTAAAGAGAAAAAAGGGAAAGCAGAAGAACTGTATTATATCTAGAAGCAAAGAGAAAATTGGGTTAGATGTATATCAGTCTGCTATAAACGGATTGAGCGTTTTATCTGCATTTAGCTCAGATTATTATAAATATATTAAGGTAATAGATGGCGGGACATAGACCTTCCTTATTTTTTTATGTCTCTGTCCAAGTCCACGCTGTGCCAAAATCCTGCTGATTCCATCACATTATGGAACGAATTTTTTTTCTATTTCTCTTGTTTGCCCCACTCTCTATATATTCGAAGCTGTTTTTTGCAACGAGTTTTTCAAAAGGAGAGACAAAAAACTACAGCAGCATAATCATCCCATCAACGTCAGTACATTTTTACGACGTGTTTATCCACTACTGCTATTCCTCGTATAAGTTGCTCTTGTTGGGATAACTTTCACAGGTCATAAAAAGCCTGTGTCAGCATGATCAACACCAATTAGGCTGATTAAACCAACTAGAAAGGATGGAAACCCTGCTTAGGAGTAACATCAACGAAAGGAATTAACATTAATATGCTCTCATTTTCTACCTACACATATACTCTTTTCCATGGACAGGCTAACAGTTCTACACAGCTTTGTCAGCAATTTCCCTTTTAATCCAATGAACCACTAACATTCTTTTCTTCTCTTCCATGCTGGTTTGTTTTTTTGGCGATTGAGATAATATAATGATGTTGATATATTGATCTGCAAAGTTGGTTGAGTTTCATCAGCAGAATTTATATTAAATATGGATATACTATTTCAAATGTACTTTTTGCTGTAATAACAATTACGCATGTCACAAGATTTATTTTCTATTGCCAATGCAAAATGTTGACCCGAGCTTAACGTCTGTTGATCAACAAAATAATATCTAACCTTTTCAATCTGCAAAAGTGGGTATGGAAAATGCAAATGGCATATCAATTATAATGTGTGAATTAACGCTCATGTAACATCCCAATTTCAATTCCTATCAAATCATGGAAAATATTTAGCTCAAATTTTATATGACATACTTTTTACTAGAAATATTTAGGTAATGACATAAATGCGTAGGAAAAATTCATGAAATGAAATGCCTACAAACCATGTTCACGATAAGTCGACCATTTTAAGGAATGTGTAGCAAATACTCGCCCGTGCTTATAGCGCCTGTCTCAAACGCCGCCCCAGAAGAGATTAAGTGTGGAAAATACCGCCGGATTTACTTAAATCTTATGTTATTAACAAAAAAAACCAAAGAATAAATATGACCTATTGGAACGTTACATAGACACATTGGTACATGCAAACCAAAATTAACATGCTCATCATCATTCTAACCAAGTGAGACGTAGCAAACTATTATGAATATTACTTATCGAACTGAATTGATCCGATCATTCATACAATTGAGCGTTACTTCAGTATTACAAATCACAATCAGTAACGGCGGATATACTCTGTACTGATTGTACGAGTGACAGAAGGGTACATAGGTACTTTTCCCTTAAGTAGGTGCACTTTCCATAGGCCATTATTATTAATAAGGAGAACAATGAAGAGATAATCTCGGGGCGGCATTCGAGACTGTCGGTATCGTGGAATGGGCCATTTTAAGCCCTCTAAAATAATAAAGCTAGGTACAGGGCTACATGCACTTTCCTTTTAGGTTTTCTTCTACATAGTTAAGTTGGTACACAGCTGCGCTGTCTGTTTTGATTACTTTCTTTTACAACAATAGGCTTGCGTATTTTCCCCTCATTTTTTATTTTGTGAAGAAAGTAAGAAAAAAAGAAAGACGAAAGATCATGATGCTGATATGAAGTGAAATGTTGGAGTGGAGTGGAAGAAAAGTGGCACGTGCCTTCTGCTATGCGAAGTTAATACTATGTAGCTGTATATTTTTTTCATGTAAGTAAAGGAAAGCATTACACATGTGGAGCTATCATGAAGAAAACGAAATACACGGATATATCCGGAAACGATTGAAATGTAAGTATGTACAACTTTTGCTAACCGTTACTTCCGCTCACGGAAGCGCCAAATGGGACACCGTGATGAAACGCGCAAAACTGGCAGACGAATGTGCGTAATTCGAGAAAAGGAGGGAATGTAACGAATGGCCACAAAAAACTTGCTGATTCAAATTTCAACCCATGTAGATCTTTATTTCTTCTGGAGTGAAGAAGCATTTATTGTTAGTTCATGTCATCCGGGGCAAAATGGAATTCCTCAATTAAGCGTGTATTCAACGTAAGGATGCTATGTAGGTGATAGGTGATATCATTTTTAAGCATAAAGTTTACATCTTTTCTAAAAAATCCACTAAAACAATGGATATTTTCCCTGCTATCCAGTATTTCAGATTTTCAGACGATGTGTGCGCCCATATGCATGTGCTTGACCTACTAAGATTTTCACAGGCATTTTCCATCAGCGTCTTCCCATGAAACACTCAATTTTCAAGATATAACATTTGGGGCATGTGTCTCCTTTCTAGTTTTTAGTAAATACTTATAGTTGTTGTATCGATGAAAGGTATGTATGAAAGGGTATGGTGTCACTGCAAAGGGAATGATTTAGTAAACAATTCCTCACTTGAGGAGGCAATAAAAATACATGGTCAATAATAACGCATGCGAATACGAGAGTATGAAGTCTTACAACACGCATATTTATGTAATGGCATAGGTCACACCTGTGCTGGTTCACTAGTCCATCGTCATCACCACTACATATCAAGTTGCTCAAGGAATTCTTGTTAACTATTCGTTAGTGCTAATGACTATGTTTAATCGAAATTATATTGTTTGCTGGTCATGAAGAAATATATCCAAACTGAATGAAATAAACGTACAATGCTGACTCATGGAAAAGAATATGGAGGACTACTACTACTCCTACATTGTGCCTTAAATATGGTCATACGGATACCGACAATGCATCGTAACGAATTTTTTTTATTTTTCGCTTTTCACTTAATGCTCTCGTGTCCTTCCGAAGAAAGCTGCATTCCGGTAAGTAATTCTAATCCAACAGGAAATGGCCGTGCCGCCGAATTCAGGAGAGTCCTTAGGGTGCATTTCATTCATTCCTTTTGCCTGTTTCTCTTGTTTTGTCTATGAATGGAAGTAACAAATAATACATCAACTTTCATTTTGTTATGAAACACTACCACCACCCCCGTAATGCGTACAGATTGCAGCTTGTGATATGAACGAAACTGCAGCAGAAGGTAAGTGGTAATGGTACTTGAGTCGACTTCCTGTTTTCCCTGCTATCATATTACTCTTGCTGCAGTAAAATCAGCAAACTTGATTGTTTACGTAACACTACAGTCCAACTTTTTTCTCTTCAAAATATACGTAACTACTTCATATAGAGTATATACCTATTCAGTTTACACTGCAATGCATCAGTTTTATAATTTCATGAAGAAGAACCGAAAAAACTAGTAAAGTTAATTCATGTATAAATTTTACCATTTTCAACATAACAAACTGATAATTAAACCTAATGACAGGATACGGTCGTGGGTATCAATAGGATAATCATTATGAAAAAACAACTTTGGAAATCATTTATTTTAAATTCTCTTCGATTATACTGCCAAGCAGCTGCTTTTGAAAGTTTGGGAAAAACCAAGAGAGTTTTAAAGTAAGCAGAAAGTGTACTAGTGAATGTCCAATTTCCTATAATCATTTCACATACAAAAAGGAGGGGATAAAAACCCAAAAGAAAAATCCTTGCTTTGGGCGTCTTGTGGCGCGTGGGAACATAGAGTGATAAAAGGATACACAGTAATGATTACATTCTTGAAGAAAGGAAAAGTAGAATGGTGAAAGTGAATACCAAGGAATCCCTTGTAGTTTTACTGTTTTCCCTTCCTCTTTTTATCGACCAAATGTATCATTCATGAGCACTACAGAGTGCCGTATTAAAAAAGTAAGAAACGCCAGACAACGCAAAGTAGATCTTGCGAGCTACTTAAAAATGACGATGATCAGAATGAAGAATGAATGCTAATGCAAGGCAAGACAATATATATTTTTAACCTTGCATTTTCTTTATTATTCATACGAGGTTGGTGAAGGTAGGGAGAAGGGATATTAAATGAAAAATGCTCTTGTACTTTAGAATTAAATGAAAACAAGACGAAGATCAAATGCATTATGATTTTAAAGAATGATTGAAAAGTCTGGTATTACTTGGAAAAATGAAGTGATGCAAAGATGTAGGGGATACGGGTGAAAACTTTGACTAGAATTTGACTGATGTGTGAAAAAGGTGAAAGCTTTTACTCATTGAATTTCATTGCCATAAACAATAATGGGATTCTGGTGCATAATCTGGGAAACGAAAGTGGTAAATTGAAGGAATGATCTATTGTGGCGAGATACCATATAAAGGAATCTGGAATTGCTATCTGTCTACCCGGTTTATCTTGGAATTCATGACTATGACATTTTGTTTGAAAAGAAGTGTCAATGTCAACAGAGTGCATCATTGCAAGAGAATATTTATATCCACGATCGCTACTTTGGACTTTGGACAACATACATTTGACATGTATCAGTGATTGCTCAAGAAAAAAATAAGTTGTTAGAAATATTATGATGCTTGTTTTGATTTTTTAATTTTTACAATATCCCGTAAAACGTACTTGCTATAAAATCCTGCGTAATAAAGAGTTCAAAATGAGGCAATTTATTTGGATGTTACTAATAATGATTCATTCATTCATTCGCATGAGAAGATTTTTAACATTACTACCTTAAAATACTACTATGTGAACTTTTTTTTTTCATGGACTGCGATAAAGGTAATATTTCAATGGACGTACATAGTTTGCTGTATCAGACGGCCTGGTCATTTCACACGCACATTTCATTATAAACATTTTTTATAGACTCTTCCTTTCATTTTCCGATTGTAAATTTTTATATTAACTGTTTTATAACGATTTTTAGCACGTAGAC